>WNGS01001966.1:0-24068 GCA_020271785.1 Procambarus virginalis
CAGGGGAGACGACGGGGCTCACCCCAGAAAAATAGAGATCCACTAGCCAGGGCGCTCAGAAACCTCGTAAGGCCCCCCTAATAAGGGACAGTAGCCTAAACGAAAGATGGATGATCCATAACGAGGTATAAATGTGGTCAATGTGGCACCAAAGGGCCTCCTGCGCCTCCCAAGCATTGGGAAAACACGAGATGAAGGAAAGGAAACCTCTGAAAGATAAATCCGGGGAGCCCAAAGGTCCTTGCAAATGAACACCCTGGGGGAGAGGGAACCGCGCCCAACTCAAACTTATAAAGGGAAAGGGTATACAAAAAGCCCTTTCCTCCTGCAAAAGGAGAGGGCACAAGGGCCCCACCCAGGATAAAAACCACGGGTGAATTTAATGAAACCCCATTTTCTGGTTGAGTCCCGGAGGCTCCCCGGGAGCTATCCCAGGCTGATATGCTAATGTCCAACTTTGGCATCAGTCATGTGTATCGGGTTCTTAGGCCCCTACCACGGGGACCACGGCCCCAGATAATAGCGCTGGGCCCCTTCAAAGCAGGCACCTGGGGCCCCGAGCATGCAATGGCCTATAGCACAGCCCCCCCCATGTGATTGGACGCATTCTATGTCGGCCATCGACCGTGACAGCGCACCCAGAAAGGTAAGCCGCCCCAAAACCAAACCCCTATTCTGGTTAAAATTGCTACCAAAAGACAAAATAGTGGATAGAACTCCCCCAACAGAAAAACAAGCAACTAGTATGACGTCCACACGTCAACGCGCCGCTGTCTGCGCAGTCTCCCCCCTCCCCGGGAGGGGGAAGTGGGGAGCCCCAGACCTCCATCTCCACGCCGGCTACCCCTCCCACCCCTCAGTTCTGAGAGTGTGCGTGTGGATGTCAGGACACGCGAAAAAAAAAACGCCGCCCGAGTGGGAGGGAGGGTTGCCGGGAGCCTCCGGGACTCACCCAGAAAAATGGCGTTTCATTACATTCAACGCTGGTTTCTGGGGGGAGCCCCGTCGGTCCCCCGGAGCTAACTACCCACAGAGGAAGATCAAAAAGGGACGGAATAGCGGACGGCGGACACCACGCACCCCTTCCCCTGGAAGCGATACAACCGGTAGCAACGCCAACCCAAGGCGCCACAGCCCTCGGGAAAGGCACTAGGAACAACCCCAAGAAGACAACGAGCAGCAAGGCCCATGAACGAACACCAAAGATCCAGGCCCGAAAGACTGCTCTAACACGTCATCCAGACGGCACCGAGAGCAGCAAAGCCACGACACATCTCGGGCAGGAGTTAAGAACACAGGCAGCCGAGCCGCAAGAACAGGCTGACAACCCAGGACACCATCACAGGGCGAAACCGGCCCCTGAAGAACAGAACGGGATCAGCGCAAAATGCGCTCCGGACAGAGACGCCATGGCACACAGCTGAGACCAGGATGGTGCAAGCGGCGCTCACGAAACAGGCCGGAGGGGAAAACGAAGCACAAGACAGCGCACTAACAGTGTAGAAAGCAACACCAAGACCGAAGCAAGTCAAAGCGGCCCCGCCAGCGCCGCACAAAAGAGAGGAGACAGTATGTGGCACAACGAGCGGCCCCCAACCCCCACCAAAACCAAGGCAGACGCTAACAAGAGGAACCCACCCTAAGACAGGGACAGGAGGAAGAGGAAGGACCGCCAAAATACACCATACTGCCGCCAAGAGAAACACGCAGGTGGGAACCCGACCACCAGCTGGAGGCAAGACCACGAGGCAGACGGAACCACCCCCGACAAGGCCCCTCCAAGCCCAGGAAAATGGAGGGCCCGCAAGAAGATCTCGGGCGCGACCACCGACCGCAGGGGCACAAGATGGAACGTCTGCCGACCGCATCCCAAAGTATCTACCGGGAAGGTCTCATCATCTGTCGATGGAGACCTGACCAAATGTAAACTGGGTCACCAAAATACACTTCGCACACCCTCCGTCACTAGTGTGATGGAGTGCGAAAAGATACGAGAAGGTAGAGAATTCATATAACCATGTTCCAGCGATGTGCAAAGCTTTCATTCAAAAGGATCTGCACACAAGAAATTGTAGCCCAAACATCCCCAGTTTGCTAACAGTTAGGTAGTAACTAAGGTTGTAACCTATCCACGCGTCCCACTGGATGGGGGGCGATGGTGCAGGACAAACATATAAAATTCTCTACTACCATGACCAGCTTCCACTAGTGTCAGGTGCTTATTTAGAACCTGTAGCTCGAGGGCGACCTCGAAACCGCATTGTATGATGTTACAGCTACGTATATTAGAATTCGATACTAGCGTCAATCAAGATTGTAACCTTGCTGAGCTACAATGAATGTTGGATAGCCGGCGTGGGAGGCTGGGGTGCATCCCCCTTCCCCCCTCCCGGGGAGGGGGAGCTGCGCAGGGGGGGGGGAAACAGGGCGCGCAGACAGCGGCGCGGTGACGTGTGACGTCATACTAGTTTGCTTGTTTTTCTGTTGGGGAGTTCTATCCACTAGTTTGACTTTTGGTAGCAATTTTAACCAGAATAGGGGTTTGTTTTGGGGCGCTTACCTTTCTGGGTGCCTGTCCCGGTCGATGGCAGACATAGAATGCTTCCAATCACACGGGGGCTTCTATAGGCCATTGCTCCCCGTGCCTCTTTGAGGGGGCCCGGTTCTGGCCGTGGTCCCCGGTAGGCCTAAGAACTCCATACACATGACTGATGCCAAAGTCTGACATTAGCATATCAGCCTGGGATAGCTCCGGGGAGCCGACGGGGCTCCCCCCAGAAAAGAACCCAAGAGCTCGAACTGAACTTCCCCGAGCCCCAGAAGCTTCTGGCAAATGCTGAGACAGAGCCCTCATCCATGCCCACTGCTCGGGAAAGGATGATGGAGTCCAAGAGAAAGGCCTCAAAAGAGGGATTTGACTGGGAAGACTCAGAAGCCTCAGAAGAGTATAAATTACAAAGGCAATACTATAGGTAGGCCTACAACCTCTGATGGAGGCATACACGTGGTCATTATCCCTTAACCCTCAGTATATTTAATCCTCTATGGCCTTACCCAAACAACACAAAGTAGGTATTGGCTAGAATAGCATAATATAATATCAAAAATATAATGAGATTGGTAGCCAGTAAATAATGAGTGGAAATATGAACTTATCTCAAATAAATCTCAGACTTTCTTAGGCCATCTCCAGTCTGGCCCACGTCCAAAGCTGCAATCCCTCCGACTTTCCAATGATGCCATGAGCAGCCAAAACTCTCATACTGTAACTGTTCCCTGAACAAATATTAAACTATTGCCAATTTCTTAAATATTTACCAAACATATGTTATATCCTTCTATCTGGCTCTTTCCTTAAATAAACTTCATCTAATTTTTTTCTTCATCTTCATTTTACTAATTTTTCTTAAACCAGCTACAAGCTTACATATCTTTAACTCGTCATGTAGTTGGTAAGCATTTTTTATTCAATGGCTCCTGTCTACTAACTTCACTGTATCTGTTTAGCACAAAGTATTGTTCCTCTTATCTTAGGACCACCTGGGTCATAACAGTGCCTGCCCAACCAGACCATCTCCAAAAGGGGAATAGAAGCCCGAGAGAACAACAGCTGATCTATAGGGTGGCAAGAAAAAGCTGTCAAAGACACAAACTGGGCAAAAACCTTGCCTGGAAAGAGGAGAGAAAAGGGGAGGCTGCCCTTTTTTCTGGGTAAGAGACCAAACCAAATTTGTAGACAGGGCTGACATGTCCTGTCAACATATATGGTGTACCAAAAAAATGAAATGCTGCCACCACTCCCGAAGGAGAGGGGCTAGCATCTTGGGCAAGGCCACTAAGGCCAAACCGCAGGTTGCATGGCCTCCGCCCCCAAGTGGACCCCAGCGATGCTTAATCCTCACCTAGATGCTCAAAGAGCCCCCTCCATGAGGACCCATACATTCAAATCTGTAGCCAGGTGCAAATGAAGCTGCCACTTGCCCACACCTTTGGAAACACAGGTAGCTCATGAGTGCAACAATCAAATCCCCAATCAGGAACACCTGCCAGATGGAGCTCACATCCCACCATATAAGCATGTGGGTCCGAGAATACCCAGTTTAGTTTAGTTTAGATAAGCTCTCGAGGAAAAGAGAGGCAAGGCCACAACTGAGGTGGTGAGTCTATTAAGGGCAGGGAGCGGGGACCTGGTGGTGGTAATTGGTACTAACGAGTTTCAAACTAGAATAAGTGAATTCCTTGTTCTGTATGAATCGTTTGCAGGGTTATTTAGCAGCTTTGAGGCTTTGTTTTTTCTGAACCCTTCTGTTATCTGTAAAGCTTCGCTGATTTTCTGGAAGCTTCTTGTGGCAGGGTGGTGGACTGTCACCTGCTCCTTGTGACTGTGAGGGATGCCAGGTTCTGTCTGGCACTGGTCACTGGTAGGCCAAATAGAACTTCTGTGACTGATATGACCCTTCAGTACCGTATGTAGAAATCTCAGCAAGATTGCTTATATTAGTATTATATTATATTGCTTATATTAGCAAGATATTCACTTCAGGGAGCTACTGGAGGGCTCCCTCCAGAAAGGAAGATGAGATTGCACAGCTGTAATTGAGAAGATGGGGATGCATGGCTTAGCAAAGAAGCCACAGCAGTCAAAAATAGAAAAGCAAAATTAATGTGAACTAACCTGAGTGAGGGATGCTGCAGTAAAGGCAGAAAATAACTCCCCTCTAAATAGGAGAATAACTGCATTGCAAATGATGGAGTCTATGTACATAAAGACATTTTGCACCATAATATGAACCTCAACACCTGTATCTTTCAGCAACTTCTCATTATAAACACCAGCAAGGCAGGAGCAGAACACCTGTAACAAGAAACTAAGTTTATATATCAGTCTTCTGTAGTGTGTTGAGGCGAGTTACATATTTTTTAATTTAGAAAAAATCAGCATTGAATGTAATGAAATGCCAATTTCTGGGGTGAGCTCTGGTGGCTCCCTGAAGCTACTATCTTGGATAGTGTGCCACACCGCTAGGCCCTATCCGTCCCAGAGTTCTATCAGCCTACCAAGGGCCAGAGCCAGAACCTGGCCCCTTCACAAAGGTGCAGAGTGGTGGCATTTATAGATTATGTTATTCACTTATGCAACCCACCAGGAAAGGCACCCAGAAAGTCTGTGAAACAAAACCAAACACTGGTGGCTTCAAAGAAACCCACAGCCTCGAGAATTGCCTAAAGAACTCCCCATGTAAACAAAATATAAAAAATTCATGAAACTAGTGCCAGCTCATATGCCCCACCATTCCCCTTGTTTACGGGAAAGGAAAGGAAGGCAGCACACAGTTAGCCGTTTGCTCCGCCCTCAGTTCTATGAAGATGCCAACACCCCCCAACGACCTTGTAGGGAGGGATGGTGATGGTGCCACTGGGGCTCACCCAGAAATTGACATTTCATTACATTTAACGCTGGTTTTCTGGGGACTTGTCGACCCCTGAAGCTAACTACCCAAGGAGAAGGAAACAAATGGGCACTTAGAGAGGAGGGAGCACTGCAGATATTATGACGAAATTGTGACTCTCATCTGCGACACACGACCCAACAATCCAAGAGGGGAGTGGGGAAACCACATTCAGCAATTCAGGAAAACCAGAGAACTGCAACACCCCCACCTGTAACCCCATAGAAACCATTGCCCCACCCCAAACTCAAGCTCTCTCTTCCCCCTACTCAATGCCTACTATGCCACCCAAATCCTCCCTCCCCCCTCACCCCGAGTACTCCTTGCCTCCCCATTTCTTGGCTGTCCTTCTGCCCCAAGCAGGCCTAAGTTACATATTTTTTAATTTAGAAAAAATCAGCATTGAATGTAATGAAATGCCAATTTCATTACAATCTAATACCAATCTAAGCCCTCAATCCCCACCCCAACTCCCCCCAAACTGCTGATACCTACTCCACAGGACAACAAACCTACCCACATAGCCTTGCCCATGGAACCGCTTCCGACACCAGCAGGGAGTGTGTGTGATAATGGACACAGAAAAGTGAGCTTCAAGGCAATGTACTTAAACATCTATGGGATTACTGTGCATGGGGTTCAACCACTGCAAACCACCTCAGGTCCATCATCACCCAGCAAAAATCTGCTATCAGAATAATAACAAATTCTGCTTTCAGACAACACTCAGCCCCCTTGTTTAACTCCCTAAACATGTTAACATAATCTCACTCCACACATTCTCTTGTGTTAACTACATTTACAAAACCCTGTTCTTAAATGCAAATCCTGCTCTGAAATTCTCCCTGGACAGATGTAATAGGACCCATTATCACCACACCAGAAATAAATATCTGTTTGATATCCCCAGAGTCAAAATTAATCTGTGCAAACACTCTATGCAAATAAAGCGACCTAGTCTATGGAACTCACTCCCTAATGAATTGAAAAGCTGTCCAACTTTTGCCTCATTCAAAAGCAAAACTAAAATGTACCTAATTTCATCATCATAGTTTTCTACCTTGTTGCTTTAACCCTTTAACTGCGCAATGCGCCTGCAGGCTCGCGTCTGGTTTGCGCAACGCGCCTCTGGGTATTTGTATTTTTCACGTTCGATTCAAAACTCCCGCGGCTACATGGGGTTCACATCAGCTTCCTCAGGGCTCTTGTAAACAGACGCCATCTTTAAAAAAAATCGTGGTCCACATTCCCGGGTGTGGGAGCCTCAGTAGTGAGTGAGCAACCAAGGCTGGCGCTCGCAGCATAAGCGCACAGCACTGCTGTTCAGTGTGTGACCACAGCATCGCCTAATAATGTCAAAATATATATATAACTTGTATTATTTAGCCATGATAGTATTATAGAAGAGCCTGAGTGTGATAATGACTGGGTACAATGTTCAAATATCAGTGATTCAATGCTGTTCACGATGTTCACAGCGCTTGCCACAGCACCACAGCATTATTTCGTCCATCTAGGAATCTTCAAACAATTTCTTAGGTTCCTTTTCAAAATAAACGTATGGTCAATTATTCATTTACAGGAATTAGTGACCAGGATTGTGGTTATAATTAGCGTTGTGAGTAGTATTGTGAAAGGAGGAATTTTGGTGAGGGAGGGAGGGCGAGAATTGAGGTAGCCTCATTGCGTGTGTGTGTGTGTGTGTGTGTGTGTGTGGCTGCCACTCTTGTTTTGCTCACCATACTAGCTTAGTGGTTCGCTATGGGCAAAACATGTGTACATGGGTATATATAGTGTGTATATAGTGTAAGAACAGCAACAGGAGAATGTTGAGAGGAGCTATTTTGGTGAGGGATGTGACGTAATCGTAGCGTCGTCTGCTGTGTGATTTTTCATGCAGTGTATGGTGGCCACTGTACTGTTTGGACACAATACCGGCTTACTTGCATAGTTCTGGTAAATAAAACATGTAGATAGGTATATAGAACATGTGTAATAAGAACTATAACAGTATGGTGGGAGGAGCAATGTTGGCGAGTAAGATGTTGGAGTGAGGGAGACTGGCTGGGTGTGGCTGCTCTCACTCGAGGTGTTCTGAATGTGTTCATGGCCAAATGCTCCTATTGGCCCATACGAGGCAGCTCATATTGGCCCATACGAGGCAGCTGCTATTGGCATATACGAGGCAGCTGCTATTGGCCCATATGAGGCAGCTCCTATTGGCCCATATGAGGCAGCTCCTATTGGCCCATACGAGGCAGCTCCTATTGGCGAAGCAGCTGCTACGCGATGTTCTGAATGAGTTGATGGTAAATGTATATGGTGTGTGACAGTGTATAGTGTGTACATATGTTGTAAATATACATAAATGAACATGAAACATTGGTGTGAATAACTGTATGATGGGAGGGGGCAAAGTTGGAGAATACAATGTTGGAGAAGTGAGGGAGGGCTGACTGGGTGTGGCAGCTCTCACTCGCGGTGTTCTGAGTGTGTTGATGGTGAATGTATATAGTGTGTGACAGTGTATAGTGTGTAAATAGATTGTATATATACATAAATTAGCATGATACATAGTAAATATGTGCTGCATATGTGTACACAAGTGTCATGCACGTAACAGTGTCTTCGGACAGTACGGATGTTTTACATCCATAATATAGTGTACGTGTTCACTATACATAGGATTAGCACGTAAAAACAAATAAAATGTATTTGGAACTGTGCGAAAAAAATGAACGAAAATATATTTGCGGCAACTCGCGCGCCCCGCCCCGAGCACCCCACCCGTCCCGGGAGCTTACGGTACGGGAGCACAGGGAATGATGACGTCACGCCCCAACTTACGGACCCCATAGCAGCCAAAGTAAGTACAATTTCGACCTTTTTTTTACATAGCCATACTGAGGGAAGGGTTTTTGACACTTTAAAAAGAAAAAAGAATTTTTTCCAGAGAATTTATTTCCTGCGCACCACGGGGGTGTCATATTTGGAGGCAACGCAGTTAAAGGGTTAAAGTAAACGCTGCCAAATGCCGTACACTAAGCATAGCGATCGATGCACATCGCAAGACGTGGCATGTCCCCACTAGGAAGGCATACTACGTCGGGGACGATGCTATCGGTACTATGAGAGTGGCGGACGAGTATAAGTACTTAGGGATTCTTATCGGGCCGGGGGCAGACGCTTATCCTACGGTTCCCTGTTTGAGGACGGCCTGACCAACATCACGAAGGCGCCACTCAAACCCCAACAGAGGTTATACCTACTAAAGCACCACCTAATCCCCAAGATGAACCATCGCCTCGTTCTCAGACGTGTGGCTAAAACGGAGTTGGCGAGGCTTGACCGGCGGCTGCGGCATGCCACTCGTGGCTGGCTGCGGCTGCCCCATGACACTCCCAACGCCTTTATCCACGCTGACGTGAAAGACGGTGGACTAGGATTACCCGACTTTGCCACATCAATCCGGCTACAAAAGAACAAGCGGCTCGGGGCGTTAGTAGAGTCGGAGGATCCAGTGGTAGTGGCAACGGCTCTCCTACCCGCGTTCCAAGCGCGAATGCGGCGATGGGTAGACCCGACCACCACCGCCAGAACCCCGTCCAACAGAACGACTGAGTGCTCCAGGAGGTGGAAGGCAAAACTGTACAGCATGGTCGACGGGGCCGGCCTCGCGTCCTCTTGTGAGGTTCCTTCCTGCCACAAGTGGGTCGCATCCGGTACCCGTCTGCTGAGCGGAGGAGATTTTGCTCACGCCATCCAGATCAGGGCAAACGCTGTGGCCACGCCGTCTAGAGCGGCCAGGGGTAGACCCGAGGCTTCTGGTCTCTGCGATGCCTGTCGGAAACCAGGAACCTTGGGCCACATATCCCAGGCATGCCACAAGACGCACGGGGCTCGGGTGAAACGTCATGATGATATCACCCGGTTCGTAGCCTGCCGCCTGCGGCAAAGAGGCTTTGAGGTGGAACGCGAAGTCCGTATACCAGATGGAGGGACCTTCTGCAAGCCCAACATCATAGCTTGCAAAGGTGACGAGGCCTTCATATTAGACACCCAGGTCTCAGCTGATAACTTCCCACTCTCCCGTCCACACCAGAGCAAGTGCGACAAATACGGCACCCCCGAGATCCTGCAGAAGGTCCGGGAGTATACCGGGAAGCATACAGCATCCGCCTCTTCAATAACCCTTAATTGGAGAGGAGGATGGTGCAAGGAGAGTGCACGTGGTTTAATGGATATGGGTCTCACCAAGAGCGACCTCGAGATCTGCTCTGGGAAGGCCCTGACCTGGACATATTCAATATATAGAATATGGTCCAAGACCACGTCACGGGGCAGACCACCTTAGTCCCAGGATCACTGTGCACAGGGTGCATAAGGGTCAATATAGTCTCGCTTAGGTGAACCGCAGCCACGATAGCTGGTAGCCAACTATCTAAGCAGAGTTGTCATCTGGAGTACCACTTCTCCCAATGGCTTCTCACAAGAGGGTGGAGGACCTGGCCGGAGCCCGCGAGTGGGTAAGGCGGCGGCCGGAGGGACCCCATGCGCATACATGATATCCCTCCCGCTCCGTGGCCTTGTTAGGAGCTTCCACTGTGTCTAGTTTTCCATGTATGCCGATGTCAAGCCATCAACCCTGCCGTTTAGGCAGCTTGCTGCTTTGGCCTTCAGCGTTTGTTCTTTTTTAATGTTATACTGTGCACCCCTACCTATGTGTGCTGTGTCCCATATAGAAAAAAACCAATACAAAAGAATTTTCCATTTAATTTTATTTTTATTTTCAGGTTATTATTATGTATTATTAGTATCATCTTAACTCTTGTGGGTGTGATGAGATCTGCCATATTTGTGTATTTTAGTTTGTGTGTTGTTAGGGTATTAGGTATGCTTAGGGGTGCCATCTCGCCATGCCCTATGGCTGGGGGGATCAGTGCCCTGAAGCTATACTAAAACCCTATACCCCCCCGAAGTGGCAAGGGGAGTTAGGGGATAAAAATAACACCTAGCAGGTATATAAATCAATCATACAGTCCACTCAATTATAACTAATCTTAACATAAATAAACACCTGCTGAGAAATTCCCACAGGACATCACGAACCTCAGATCTGCACAGACCCGTTTTGGGACTGGGAACAGATGAGAAACCAACCTGAGGGAAGTCATCGTTTTGACCATACCCAAGTGTACCCACTCCAAGACAACCCGCAGAGCGCAGGAGAAGAGGCCTGCCCCGCCAGCCCTGACCCCCCCCCCCCCCCCCGAAGAAAGAGGAGCCACCCAACGCCACCGCAGATCATCTGAAACAACCTGAAAAGCAAACAAATCATGAGACCAGGCATGAGCAAACAGCACAAGCCTTCCCCCTCCCCCCATCACCCCGCGAAAGGGCCGACATCCCTTGCAAGAACCCGACAAATGCACAGAGCGATCACCGTGCCGACCAGATGCAGACAGTTCCAAAGGCAGTACCCGTCTACCATGAGAAGAGAAAACCCCCACGACCAGGCACAACTCCTCCAAGGAGAACTCAACCCCAAGCCCCCCAGAGAACCAACAAGTCTGACATCGGGCGGCAACAAGAAGCTGCTGCCCGCAGATACTGCTCAACTGCAGAATCTGCAAACAGCAAAGGACGAAAAGGTGATGAAACATAAGAGGGCCTCAAAACCAGCTAAACCCTGCCCCGACCCTGAAGCCCTCAGACGTTTTAGAGCCGGAAGCAAGGGGGGAGGAGGACCAGAAGGCACCACAGCAGGGGAAGAACGAGGGGGGTTGCAGACTGAACCAAGGCCGAAGCGGCCAACACCCTCAAGTCCGGGTTCCTATAACCAAAACAGGGCAGCCTCGGGGCTTCCGGGTCAGCAATCAACCTAGCGCATTGCAGCAACCTAAACCTAGCATGCAACAACTGAGCCGCCTGCACTCGTAAAGTCATCATTGGACTGGGTGAATGGAGTCACTAACAAGCAACATACTCGTAGGACTCTGGGGTCAAAGGTGTCACCGACCCAACAGGCAGCATGTCGGAGGTAAAAACAGCGAGAGTCACCCTGAGACAAAGGGACAGAGCAACCCTCAAACTCGCACAAGACGAGAGGGGACCCAGCGGTCGCACCCATCGAACCCCTTGCGCCCCAGTGGGGTTTCCCAGGGCCCTTAAACTGGTATCGCTAAGGGAAGGCCAGGCAGGGTACTGCGAACCGGCGCACATGTCTACCAACCAAACTTCTAAAAGTTGAACCCCTGGAACATGTCCACTCACAGGGACCATGTGGAGGTACCACTAAGACAATGGAAGCAACCTAACACAAGGGGCAGATACCCCCACCAGGCAATGAAACACAAAAGAAAAACCCCGCAAGAGGACAATGTGTCCATGGGGAACAGAGCTGGCTGCTATGAGATATAACTAGCTGTGCAGTACCCTGCAAACTACCCCTTCCCAAAGGCAAACAAGGGTACAGAAAACACCCCAGCACACTAAGGGTGGTCGATCACCAAACAGCAAACGACCAAGCAGGGGTAGATCCCAAGGTGACTTGTGGAAGACGGCCCCAAGCCCCAAGGGCAGTACTTGCAGGGCACTAAGGGAAGGTGACCCTAGGCACATGCAGCCCAAGTACTTGTAAGATTACTCCTGTCTCACACACCACAAGAGAAGATCTGCACCAAACCACAAGGCACAGAGCAGAGGAAAGAAGTCAGGAGTCAGAGTCACAACGATCTATGCCATTCACATCAGCTGAAGAACTGAGGGTGTGGGTAGCCGACACGAGGGGTCTGGGGCTTCCCCTTCCCCCTCCCGGGGAGGGGTGAGCTGCGCAGGCAGCGGCGTGGCATGTGGTAACATCATGCTTGTTTGCTCGTTTTTATTCGGAGAGTTCTGTCCACTCGTTTGACTTTCAGTAGTAGCTTCAACCAGAATAGGGATTTGTTTTGGGATGCTTATCTTTCTGGGTGCCTGACCTGGTCGATGGCAGATATAGAATGCTCCATAACCACATGTGCATTTCTATAGGCCATTGCTCCTCGTGCTTCTCTGAGGGCGGCCAGGTTCTGGCTCGTGGTCCCAGGTAGGCCTAAGAACTCCATTCACATTGACTGATGCCAAAGTCTAATATATTCATATCAGCCTGGATAGCTACGGGAAGCCAAAGGGGCTACCCCCCAGAAATTACCTAATTTCAACCTCATAGTTTCCTACCTTGTGCTTCAAACTCACCCTGTATCTTGTACTACTCATTTCCCCAATATTAGTATTTAAGACATATCCTTACCAGTGTAACCACCTCTGTCAACTTACATTGTAGTTATTTGTTGATATAAAACCTTGCTACACTGTACCTTTTCATAGTACATAGTATGTGGAGAAATAACACCACATGAGACCAGAAGGCATGGCAGGATGTGCAAAATAGCCCCATTGAAAAGCAGAGGTGCATAAGGGATGTTGAGAGAGAACTCGATCAACATCAAATGCCCAAGACTTTTCAACGCTTTTCCCAATACATACAGGGGCATAACTGGCCGACTTCTCACAATGTTTAAATAAGAACTTGACAAGGACCATCAGGGGATACCTGATCAACCAGGCTGTGACTTGTACGTCAGGCTGTGAGCAACTGCATTGAACAGCCTGGTTGATTAGACCAGCAACCAGGAGATCTGGTCAGAGACTGGACAGCTGGGACACTGATCCTCAAAATCATCAACAGGTAAGTAGTCAAGGGATAGTTCCCTCATATTAGATATATGCAAATGTCACTCGTATTTAAAAAAAAAGGCAGAAAGAACTCGGCAGAAAACTACCATCCGATCAACTCAACATCACTTGCTTGCAAACTCATAGAAGAATCCTAAGGGAGGGAATCATTCACCTTCTCACAGCAAACAATCTTGTGAAATCAGAGCAACATGGATTTGTTAAAAATAGATCTTTTTTTTTTTACAAACCAGCTCACATTTTTGGAAATGGTAATAAGCTTCTTGGACAAAAGACATCTAGTACATGCAGTATACATGGACTTTGCTAAAGATTTTGACAAGGTACCACAAGAAAGACTAGCAAGGAAATTACAAGCACATGGAAAAATGGTAGAATGCTAAAATAGATTCAATAATAAAAATTCAATAATGAATTCTGAATTCAATAATACTCAGGATATAAATTCATTAGCTAACCTCTTCCTCTCCAAAACTCTAAGCTCTACAACACTTATTGTCCCCTCCTTACCAAGCAAGTAACTGACAAAAGAATAAACAATCCGTGGCAATCAACAAGAAACATGAATATGAAAAGAAACTTAGGATTGGTCTACTTACAAAGGAAGTAGTTAAAAGGTACTCATCAATGCTTACTAGTATCATAAGACAGGCAAAACTTTCATATTATGAGAAAAGATTCAATGAAGCAAAAGGCAACATGAAAAGCACATGGAAACCATCTCTAGTATCCTAGGAACTAAACAACACTCACATAACCAGATAAAACTCAAAAGGATGGCTATACACCGGCAACTGATTTAGAAATAGCAAATGAATTTAACAGCTTCTTTTCATCGGTTGGTGCTAACCTTGCAAGAAAAATCCCACAGACTCAGACACACATTAACGCATATCTTTCAGGCAGCTATCTAAACTATCTTCTCCTTTCACCAGTCAGCCCGACAAATGTTGTGTCCATCATACACTCACTAAAAACCAAAGCAGGGAACATCAGTGAAATTCCATCCATTGTATACAAGAGCGCCTCCCATGCCCTTGTGCCACCCATAGCTCTACTGTTCAACAAATCCATAGTGTGTCATACCTTCCCTGATATCCTTAAAAACAGCAAGAGTAATGCCAGTTCATCAAGGAGGCAATCCAGCAGACATAAACAATTATAGACCAATATCAAATCTACCCATACTATCAAAAATATTTGAAAAAATGATCTACAAACAGCTCTATTCCTACCTCGTAAAATTTGACATACTCAGCCCCTGTCAGTTTGGCTTCCGGTCCCAAAAGAGTACCAATGATGCAATTATTAGTCTCCTTGATGTAATCTACTCAGCCCTTGGTAAAAATGAGTTTCCGATTGGACTCTTCATTGACCTGAGAAAGGCCTTTGATACTGTTAATCACAACTACCTCTTACTTAAACTCCAGCATTATGGATTCCGAGGCCTTGCCCTGCACTATATCTGATCCCATCTTAGTGACAGACACTAATGTGTAGCCATCAATGATATAACCTTTCCCACTCTACCAATAACCGTTGGAGTGCCACAGGGGAGCATCTTGGGACTTCTCCTATTTCTTATATATATATATCAATGATCTGCCTAATGTCTCTAATATTCTAAAACCAATATTGTTTGCTGATGGGGTCTCATTTGTTCAGACCCCAACCCACATACATTAAATAATGTTGTGAATAATGAATTAAAAAAAAAGACCACTTATGAATGTCAACTAACAAACTAACACTAAACATAGAAAAGACCTACTACATCTTATTTGAAAGCAAATCATCAAATGCAATTCAGCTACAGATAGACAATATTAACATCAGTAATAAAATGATGAAAAGTTTCTTGGCATATTCCTAGACAAGAGACTCTACTTCAACACCCACATTCAACACATAACTAAGAAAGTCTCTAAAACAGTTGGTATACTCTCCAAAATAAGATATTATGTTCCTAACTCTGCTCTCCTCTCATTATATTATGAACTAATCTATCCCTATCTTAACCCTTAAACTGCGCAACACGCCTGCACGCTCACGTCTGGTTTGCGCAACGTGCCTCTGGGTATTTGTATTTTTCACGTTCCATTCAAAACTCCCGCGGCTACATGGGTTTCACATCAGCTTCCTCAGGGCTCTTGTAAACAGACGCCATCTTTAAAAAAAATCGTGGTCCACATTCCCGGGTGTGGGAGCCTCAGTAGTGAGTGAGCAACCAAGGCTGGCGCTCGCAGCATGAGCGCACAGCACTGCTGTTCAGCGTGTGACCACAGCATCGCCTAATAATGTCAAAATATATATATACTGTAACTTGTATTATTTAGCCATGATAGTATTATAGAAGACCCTGAGTGTGATAATGACTGGGTACAATGTTCAAATATCAGTGATTCAATGCTGTTCACGATGTTCACAGCGCTTGCCACAGCACCACAGCATTATTTCGTCCATCTAGGAATCTTCAAATGATTTCTTAGGTTCCTTTTCAAAATAAACGTATGGTCAATTATTCATTTACAGGAATTAGTGACCAGGATTGTGGTTATAATTAGCGTTGTGCGTAGTATTGTGGAAGGAGGAATTTTGGTGAGGGAGGGAGGGCGAGAATTGAGGTAGCCTCATTGTATTCACTTAGTTGTATTTTACGGGGGTTGAGCTTTGCTCTTTCGGCCCGCCTCTCAACTGTCAATCAACTGTTTACTAACTACACTAACTACTTTTTTTTTTTTTCCACACCACACACACACACACACACACCCCAGGAAGCAGCCCGTGACAGCTGACTAACTCCCAGGTACCTATTTACTGCTAGGTAACAGGGGCATTCAGGGTGAAAGAAACTTTGCCCATTTGTTTCTGCCGGGTGCGGGAATCGAACCCGCGCCACAGAATTAAAAGTCCTGCACGCAATCCACCAGGCTACCTGGCCCCCAATTGTGTGTGTGTGTGTGTGGCTGCCACTCTTGTTTTGCTCACCATACTAGCTTAGTGGTTCGCTATGGGCAAAACATGTGTACATGGGTATATATAGTGTGTATATAGTGTAAGAACAGCAACAGGAGAATGTTGAGAGGAGCTATTTTGGTGAGGGATGTGACGTAATCGTAGCGTCGTCTGCTGTGTGATTTTTCATGCAGTGTATGGTGGCCACTGTACTGTTTGGACACAATACCGGCTTACTTGCTTAGTTCTGGTAAATAAAACATGTAGATAGGTATATAGAACATGTGTAATAAGAACTATAACAGTATGGTGGGAGGAGCAATGTTGGCGAGTAAGATGTTGGAGTGAGGGAGACTGGCTGGGTGTGGCTGCTCTCACTCGAGGTGTTCTGAATGTGTTCATGGCCAAATGCTCCTATTGGCCCATATGAGGCAGCTGCTATTGGCCCATACGAGACAGCTCATATTGGCCCACACGAGGCAGCTGCTATTGGCATATACGAGGCAGCTGCTATTGGCCCATATGAGGCAGCTCCTATTGGCCCATATGAGGCAGCTCCTATTGGCCCATATGAGGCAGCTCCTATTGGCGAAGCAGCTGCTACGCGATGTTCTGAATGTGTTGATGGTAAATGTATATGGTGTGTGACAGTGTATAGTGTGTACATATGTTGTAAATATACATAAATGAACATGAAACATTGGTGTGAATAACTGTATGATGGGAGGGGGCAAAGTTGGTGAATACAATGTTGGAGAAGTGAGGGAGGGTTGGCTGGGTGTGGCAGCTCTCACTCGCGGTGTTCTGAGTGTGTTGATGGTGAATGTATATAGTGAGTGACAGTGCATAGTGTGTAAATAGATTGTATATATACATAAATTAGCATGATACATAGTAAATATGTGCTGCATATGTGTACACAAGTGTCATGCACGTAACACAGTGTCTTCGGACAGTACGGATGTTTTACTGCCATAATATAGTGTACGTGTTCACTATACATAGGATTAGCACGTAAAAACAAATAAAATGTATTTGGAACTGTGCGAAAAAATTGAAAGAAAATATATTCGTGGCAACTCGCGTGCCCCGCCCCGAGCACCCCACCCGCCCCAGGAGCTTATGGCACGGGAGCACAGGGAATGATGACGTCATGCCCCAACTTACGGACCCCATAGCAGCCAAAGTAAGTACAATTTCGACCTTTTTTTACATACCCATACTGAGGGAAGGGTTTTTGACACTTTAAAAAGAAAAAAGAATTTTTTCCAGAGAATTTATTTCCTGCGCACCACGGGGGTGTCATATTTGGAGGCAACGCAGTTAGGGGGTTAATTATGGAATCTGTGTATGGGGTCAACCACTGTAAACCACCTCAAGCCTATCATCACCCAGCAAAAATCTGCTATCAGAATAATAACAAACTCTGCTTTCAGACAACACTCAGCCCCCTTATTTAAATCCCTAAACATGCTAAACATTAACTCACTCCACACATTCTCTTGTGTCAACTACATTTACAAAACCCTGTTCTTAAATGCAAACCATGCTCTGAAACTCTCCCTGGACAGATGTAATAGGACCCATTATCACCACACAAGAAATAAATCTCTCTTTGATATCCCCAGAGTCACACTTAATCTGTGTTAACACTCTATGCAAATAAAGGGACGTAGTTTATGGAACTCACTCCCTAATGAATTGAAAAGCTGTCCAACTTTTGCCTCATTCAAAAACAAAACCAAAAAACCAGTGTTGAATGTAATGAAACGCCATTTTCTGGGTGAGTCCCGGAGGCTCCCCGGAGCTATCCATGGCTGATATGGATACCCAAACTATTTTGCATCAGTCGATATGGGTGGAGTTCTAGGCCTACCGGGGACCACGAGCCAGAACCTGGCCTCCTCAGAGGCACGGGGAGCAATGGCCCATAGAATTGCACTTGTGATTTGGAGCATTCTATATCTGCCATCGACCGGGACAGGCACCCAGAAAGGTAAGTGGCACAAAACAAACCCCTATTCTGGTTAACAACAAAAATCGACAAACGAGTGGACAGAACTCCCCCAGGAAAACGAACTAACAAGCATGACGTCACTGTGAGGGGATGGTTCACCAGCTCACTTACAATAGTGCTCTTATGCCTGTGGGAGGCCAGTACACTTGTTAAGTGCACTTGTTAAGTGTGCGGACTTAACTTTGGTAACCAGCAACCGAAACATCTAGTGTTTGAGCTCAGGGGAGAGCCCCAGTCACCAGCAGTCCAGAAATGTTACCGTGGCCGTGGTAGCATGTCTGTGGACAGAGATAGAGCCAATAGCATCTCTCAGAGTAATGGCTTGGTGCGAGGGACTAGGTTTGCGCGGGAAAACAGTTAGGCCTGGCGTGGGTAAGCTATGGGCCTCCCCGCGCGCGCTAGCCATTTGAGTCGTCGCCATGGAAACAGACGCCATCTTAGTAAACATCTTGAGCCGCCATGTTGGTCGGCCATCTTGGAGTTGCCCTAGGGGCTATGCTACACCGTCGCTGATTGGAGGAGAGGGGGTAGGCCCCAGTATGCCTCCCTCTCATTGGTTATTTCGAGGAATACGCGGGAATCGTCGGTGTAGGCGTTATTCTGGACAGAACCATCATCCTGTCAAGACGCTCCTATGCTCAATTCGGCCAAATTGAGTATATTGCGTCGTGGTGGTTCAACAACTCAGCTGTTTCAACTCCTGCTTCATCTACTACAGCGGTCGTACAGAATCCGGCCGTAGTCGTCGCTTGGAGGGGAATGGACATTGGGAACAGCGAGTGAATAGAGAAGATCTTATCTGGGATCGTGGGGTAATGTGCATACGAGCAGTAACAGACTCGTAGATCCCATACCAGTGATGATTAGACTTGCTAGTGCTCTGTAGCAGTCGATGGGAACGGGGAAATAAGTGTTAGTGCTTTAAGGCAGATTTCCCATGTTTGTTTAAGACGAAATCGTTGTGCGCGTCACCTGGTACGAACGCTCCACTTCACCGGTGGGTCGAGGGTACGAAACAAGCCGTGTTGTGGGAGGGTTCGGTGCGCGCCATTGTACGAACGATACCGCTGAGGTACCAACCAGCCAGCCTACCACCACTGAGCCAGCCACCCATAGCGGGGTGCCTGATGTATGGGAATGGTGTGTGTAAGCCGGCAGTATGAATGTAAGTACCTATGTGTGTATTTCTGGTGATTAGTAGTCTCTAAAGCTTGAATTCGAGGTCAAGTGTTCCGTCGCATTGTCACGCAGCACCTGTAGATGAAGTGAAGTGTGGACGAGGAGATAATCACCCTTGTCATCCTGTCAGTCCTGAGGGACCTACGTCTTGTGAGCACAGACGTACAGAGTGTGTGTGTGTGTGTGTGAGCACAGACGTACAGAGTGTGTGTGTGTGTGTGTGGGTACACACGGGAACAGAGTTACATAGATTAGCCAAGGACTGAGAGGATGTCCATGTAATATTATATTATTCCATTGTGGTAATTATTCATTCTTGATCGTCCGTGGGACGGAGTGATATCATTTTCATGTGTAGTCTTGCAGGTGTGGGATTTCAACACTGAGCGCTCAGGTATGTGGTAACGTCAGTGATTCCTGGCAATGATTATTGTGGAGTGTGCCACAGTGTGGTTTTAATTTCTTGTATTGTTCCCAGGGCCGTGACAAGTGTGATTTATATATATATATACATATTGTGGTTGCAGTATTAACGTAATTTTGGTAGAATTTGGTGAGTGACGAGGCTGTCGGGAGTGACAGCCCTCGCTCTGTCGAGTAACGTAAAACTCGGGAGTGTTTATTCGGCATGCGTGATCGATAAATCACTCACCCATGTGATTTAGGAGTGCGAGATCTCCTTAGTGTTCCCAATAACGTTTGATAGCTGTAGGCTACATGTGTCAGCAGTAATTATATATATATATATATAATCGTAGTGTCACGGTGCCCAGTGTTATTGTGTTATTTACTGTGTGGTTATTGCAAATTTGGGACCTATGTTCTAGGGGTTATTGAGAGCACTGGGGTCATTTGCAACAGTAAGTAAATAAGTAAGTGTTGAGCAGTATTCTAATACTTGGAAATTAGAGTACTTGCCGTGTGTGTTGTTGCAAAGGGGTTGTCATTGTTAGTGATTGTTGCTAGAGTTGAGCAATCACCGTGGGTGACTGCAGTTCAGTAAAGTCATTGTGGGGCAGTGTTCTAGAGGGTTCATGTCCTGTATGTTATTTTACTAGGTTCTGCAGTATTGTCATTGCAACCGGATTGTAACGTAAATCACTGTGATTTGTTAGTGTGATTTGACATTGTCGTGGGTGAACTCGGCTGTAGACGAGTACTTGGATATACATATATTCTCCTGTTTATCTGGTAGGACATCGAAGTCCAGTATTCAGTGAGGTGATTGCGAGGCAATTAATATAACGTAACCGAGGGAACGCCCATTGCTTAAGAGAATTTGTTCTTTTACAATATGAGTAACGTAGAATACGTTTGGGTTAATTTACTTTCCTGCAAGCAGCTACGGTAGTCTCAAGGAGCCTAGCCACCAGCCAGATAAGAATTAGAGTATTGTCTGTCGTAATTAACGGTCAGTGGGCCGGGTAATTGACGTGTTTCAGGAAGTCAAAGTAATTAATCTCGATCCTTGTTGATCGACTCACACGAAGGCTACATTGTTCCATTAACGTAACGTCGTTATTTATGTCCGGAAGTACCGGCACTTGATTGACTCGTGGGAAGAGTAACGTCATTTTAGAATAACGTAAACGTGGTGCCTAATTACTGTTATTAGCCACCTGAATTGGTCTGAGTATGGAAGGCTCAGACGGAATTCATACCTTAATGTAAATTGCTGAGCCAGTGTGAAAGGTTGCGTATTTAACTGTTTAATTATTGATCTTGAGGATAGTAATTAATTACTCTAAAGGTAATCACGAGTGATTACCGTTCTCTTAGCACTTTGGACATTGTAAATCAGAGTTTACCATCGCTGAGTGATTAGTAACCGATTAACGTAAATTAACGTAACTAGTAAAGAGATTAATCAGCTGTCTTGTAGTACAGGGATTAATGGGATTTTCTCACTGAATGCTCGACGGGTAGAGTGTTGTGTAATTTCCGCGTTACTAGTGACAGTTGTAAGAGAAGGTTATTGTTATTAAACGTAAATCAATTGTATTGATTCTTGAACGTCCGTGGGACGAAGTGTTAACGTAAAGATTAATTTGAGGAAGGGTGCTGGAGTTGCCAGTGAACCCATTAGTTATTGATGTCATTGAAAGGCTACTGATTTGATTGCATTGCAACCGCTATTGCAGGTGTAGACTGCACTGAGGCGTAGAACAGTTAGGAGGTTACTGGAGACGTGTTTCAGAACTCACTGTGTCATTTGTTGTAATTGTGATTATAGATCTGTTAGTTCTTGCTTGCTTGTTGATTCCTCTGTGGTCACGCTTATGTTCGAGTTAGTTCATTATGCAGTCCGAGGGGCTGGTGTCTAGCTGTCATTGTTAGTGTCACAGGAAGGATTTCGAGTAACGTCATTGACATTTCTTTTTGTTTGCTGTAGTAGTTAGTACTTTATTGAATAAACTAAGTTGTTATGTTAACACTGTCTTTTCGTTACACCCCCACACATTATTATTGTTATGCAAATGTTCTTCACACTCGACAATTGGAGACTTATTTCTGAGCTTTGGATCAAATATACGGCACTACACAAAAATAAACCAGCGTTGAATGTAATGAAACGCCATTTTCTGGGTGAGTCCCGGAGGCTCCCCGGAGCTATCCCAGGCTGATATGCTAATGTCAGACTTTGGCATCAGTCATGTGTATGGATTCTTAGGCCTACCGGGGACCACGGCCAGAACCGGGCCCCCTCAGAGAGGCAGGGGAGCAATGGCCTATAGAAGCCCCCGTGTGATTGGAAGCATTCTATGTCTGCCATCGACCGGGACAGGCACCCAGAAAGGTAAGCGCCCCAAAACAAACCCCTATTCTGGTTAAAATTGCTACCAAAAGTCGAACTAGTTGATAGAACTCCCCAACAGAAAACAAGCAAACTAGTATGACGTCACACGTCACCGCGCCGCTGTCTGCGCAGCTCCCCCCTCCCGGGAGGGGGAAGGGGAGCCCCAGACCTCACACGCCGGCTATCCACCCATCAGTTCTGAGGCTGGATGTCAAGACACGCGAAAAAACCGCCGACCGGAGGGAGGGAGGTGTTGCCGGGGAGCCTCCGGGACTCACCCAGAAATGGCATTTCATTACATTCAACGCTGGTTTTCTGGGGGGAGCCCCGTCGGCTCCCGGAGCTAACTACCCACAGAGGAAGATCAAAAGGGACGGAACCGGGAGGCGGACACCACGCACCCCTCCCTGGAAGCGAGACAACCGGCAGCAATGCCAACCCAAGGCGCCACAGCCCCGGACATTCCCGGGAACAACACAACAACGAGCAGCAAGGCCCTCGAACGAACACCAAAGATCCATGCCCGAAAGACTGCGAGAACACGTCATCCAAACGGCAGCGAGAGCAGCAAAGCCACGAACGCCACGGACAGGAGGGAAGAACACAGGCAGCCGAGCCGCAAGAACACGGCTGACAACCCGGGACACCAGCACAGGCGAACCAGGAAGAACAGAACCGGATCAACGCAAAATGCGCTCCGGACACAGATGCCGTGGCACACAACCGCGGAGACTAGGATGGTGCAAGCGGCGCACGAACAGGCCGGAGGTGAAACAACGCACAAGACAGCTTACTAACGGTGTAGAAGCAACACCAAGACCGAAAGCAAGCCAAAGCGGCCCCGCCAGCGCCGCACAAAAAGAGAGAGGCGACAGTATGCGGCACGACGACGGCCCCCAACCCCCACCAAAAACCAAGCTGACGGTAACAAGAGTAACCACCTAAGAAGGGACAGGAAAAGGAAGGACCGCCAAAAAACACCCATACTGCCGCCAAGAGAAACACGCAGGTGGGACACCGACCACCAGCTGGAGGAGAGACCATGAGGCAGACGGAAGCAGCCCCAATAAGGCCCCTCCGAGCCCAGGAAAAGGCGGAGCCGCGAGGATCTCGGGCGCGACCACCGAACTCAGGTGGCACAAGGAGATGGAACGTCTGCCGAACAGAAAAACTTCAAGCAAGCAAACCCGCCAGGAGTTCAGAAATGACAGGTCCGACGCGGGACATTGCCAGACCCCGAAAAAAACCAATTGGCAGGGCAAGCAAGGAAACCCAAGAAGGCGGACGGGTTGCCGCCAGAACTGGACCCAAACCAAGAGGTACGAGCAACTGCAACAGACCGATACAAAGAAGCACACCACAGGACACAGGCCGAAAAAAGCCCTAGAAGCCAAGGAACACACGCAGAACACCCCTGTGGCAGAGGAGGAAAACAAGGGAACGCACAAGCAAGGAAGTGGTGGAAACCGACCACGCCCCCCCCCCCCCCAACATAGCAGTAAGTGCAGGCAAAACAGACAAAAAGAGATGCCAGGAAAAACAACTGGGGTGAGGCAGGACGAAAAGCAGAAACATAAACCCCAGGAATAAGGACACGCCACCGCGAAACACGGTACTAAAGCACACGCGCAGTAGTAGCAACAGGCACCACCGCAACAAGCCACAGGTAAAGAGCAACGTGCTCCGCAAAGGCAGAACGGAGCAGACAGACCCCAGACAGGGCCCACGGAGACACGAAAAAGGGGGGTTGATAAAGACAGGCTGTTTATCACAAGGGGCACACGCACTAGGGGACACAGGTGGAAACTGAGTGCCCAAATGAGCCACAGATATAATAGAAAGAACTTTTTTAGTGTCAGAGTAGTGGTTACAAATGGAATGCCTTAGGAAGCGATTGGTGTGAGGCTGACTCCAAACACAGTTTCAAGTGTAGATA
>WNGS01001966.1:48828-82458 GCA_020271785.1 Procambarus virginalis
GACAAAACCGAAACCGCGCACATCATTTATATATGATTTCATGTCTAGCGCTATAATTTAAACGCCCCACCTGGATAGGGGCAGCTATATACAGCCACGACCGATAATTGCCAGATGCCACCTAGAAAACAATCCAAGCCAACATTCTTGGTGTTAGAGCGTCAGTATTGGCAAGCCACCAAGCTGGCGCACGCAGCACTAGCTCACAGCACCGCTGTTCAGCTTGTGACCACAGCATCGCCTACAAGCCAAAATATAAATGATACTGATATTATTTATCAGTGATAGTATTACTGAGCCCCCTGACTGTGATAAACTGACCAGGATTCTGATAACAGCATGATTGTGGTGATATTTAGCGCTGTGCTCGATGGAGGGAGGAGTAAGGCTGTGGAGGGAGGGTTGTGGCGTCGTCTTCTGACTGTGTGTGGCCACCATTTATTGACTGCACTCACCATACCAGCTTAGTGGTTCGCTATGGTGAACACAAATGTAGATACTTATATATACGTGTGTATAGTGTGAGATAACAGCGAGAGGAGTAGGTTGGGCCGCCATTTTGGTGAGGGAGGAGCGTCGTCTGCACACTTGGCATGTTGTTTGCCGATGGCTACTATGGTCTTTGGGCACCATACCAGCTTATTTGTACAAGTATGGTGAATAAAACAGGTAGATACTTATATATAATGTGTGTATATAGCGTAATAACACCACAACCAATATTGTGGAGGAGAAATATTAGTGCGTCTGGCCTTGAGGGCGGCCGCCGATCAGCTGACTGTGTGAGTAGCTACGTCTTTGTGCCTTTACTCACCATACAAGCTTAATTAGATGTACAGTTATGGTGAACAAAACATGTAAATACGTATATATAATGTCTGTGTATAGTGAATAAATGCAAAAACAGTATTGTGGGAGGTGAGTGAGGTGGTGTTGAGTGAGGGATTGGCAGTGAGTGGCTCGCTGGTGTTTGGCGGTCACTACTCGTTGCTTTTTGACTCACAAGACCAACTTAGTAGTTCGTTATGGTGAACAAAACATGCAGATACTTATATATAACCTGTGTATATAGTGTAACAACAGCAAAACTATTGTTTATTGTTTTATGACCATAACAATTGAATCACTTATATGCACACCATAATTTTGAGTACAGCGATGGTTCACACATTTTATAATATAAATATACCACAATTCACTGTATGGAATAATATTACTGCAAAAAACTAAGAAAAATCAGAGACATTGAAATAATTAGGTAATAATATATTTGTGTCAACTGCCGTCTGACAGCTCGGGTGGAGTAGACCTCGTCTGGCGAAGGCTCAGCCAACGCCCCTTTTTTGCCACACTTCCCTACCCTATTGTGGCTAAAATATGCCACCTACGATTTTTTTGTTATTTTTTCTGTAATCAGGGAACAAAAATGAACACTTCTTTCTATAAGACGAAAGAATTTTTTGGATTTTTTTTTTGTTGCGCCTGTGGGTGTGAATTCCATTTGGGCCCCTAGCGGTTTGAGGGTTAATGTTGGTTGGGCTCTCGTAGGGGTCGTCGGCCCTTTTGCAGTTTGCACCATTGATGGGGAGAGAGGGGATGAGGCTCTTGCTGTTTGCTCTCGCCTGGTCCCACAACTCGTGGGCATTTCGGGTCGTTTCCTCCAACCTGTGGTGGCGTTGGGTCGCTCCTCCTCCTTCGGGGAGGTCAAGGCTGGCAAGGCAAGCCTTTTCTCCTGTGCTCTGTCAGGTCATCCGGGGATGGGTTCACTTGGGTGTGGTCAAAACGACAACATCCCTCAGGTGGGTTCCACCTGTTTTCAGTTCCGAAACGGGACTGTGCGTTTCTGTGATTCATACTGGACTTGTCTAGTCTGAATCCCTGGATCTTTTGCCCCTCCTTTTGGATGACCACTCTGTCTCGGGTCCGGCTGCTTTTGGCACTGGGTGCCTGGATGGTGTCTCAGGTCCTCCGGGACGAGTTTTGGTTTTATAATTTTATTATACGCGTCCTGATTCATCCGGGGTTCGGTGACTGGCTCGGTTTTGTCGTGGGACGACAAGCTTACTGCTTTTATTGCCTTCCATTCGGCTTGAATCTGACACCTCGAGTGTTCACACGCCTTACCGGGTCGTGGTGACCTGTTTGCTTCTGTTAGGGGTTCAGGTTCTGGCTTACCTTGACGACTGGCTGGTGTGGGCTCCCAGCCAGTTTGCGTGTCTGATCACCAGGGATATGGTTCTTTCCCAGCTCGCCGGGTTCAGGTTCATGGTGATCTGGAGGAAGTCCCTTTTGGTTCCCTCTCAGGTTCGAACTTGGCTGGGTCTGGTGTGGGACGCTCGCACTGCTTCCTTGTCTCTTCCTCCGGCGGCCCTCTTGCTCCTGCGGTCCCGCCTTCGCCCATATCTGAGGGGTTCCCGGGTCACGAGGAGTTGCCTGTACCTCTTCCCTCTGGTCCGATTGTTACTCCAGATCCTGGCTCGGTTGGCGACTTGCCAAGGGAGAGTAGTCCTGTTGGCTCCTTGGTGGCCGGGCCAGCCTTGGTTTCAGGCGCTTCTTGCTTCATGTCCGAACCCAAGAGTCTTCCCGCGGCTCTGCCTCTTTTAGCAGATCGGTCCAGTCCATTACATGGCTGGTTCGATATCCTCCTCCACTTTTCGCATCTGGTCTCTTTGATGCAGGTGTATCACCACTTGTATGGTGATCAGGTGGCTTAGTTGATGTCCCACCTGCGAGTTTCGTCTAAACGGCAGTATGAAATTTCCTGGCGGTCCTTTCCGCAATTTTTGTCCTTTCTCTCTTAGTTGTTTAGGGACCATCGTCTTGTGCCAAATACTGTCGCCTTGTTTCATGCGGGGCTGGCGGAGCCGCTGCAGCTTGCTTTCGGGGTGGATGTCTCTTCTGCTCCGTTCCGCAAGTGTTCTCGGACGTTGTTTCACCTCCGGCTTGCTCATGTGCCGCCCGAGCCGTCGTGGTCGTTGGACTGGATGCTCTCTTTTCTCTCTTCTCCTCGGTTTGTGGTGGCTCCCTCGGTTCAGGACTGTTTGGACTGTGACTCAGGACTGTGGCTCAAAAGGGCCACCACTTACGGGCTATTCATGCCCGTGCCACCTTTTGGGTTATCTTATCTTGAGGTTATCTTGAGATGATTTCGGGGCTTTTTAGTGTCCCCGCGGCCCGGTCCTCGACCAGGCCTCCACCCCCAGGAAGCAGCCCGTGACAGCTGACTACACCCAGGTACCTATTTTACTGCTAGGTAACAGGGGCATAGGGTGAAAGAAACAATGCCCATTGTTTCTCGCCGGCGCCTGGGATCGAACCGAGGACCACAGGATCACAAGTCCAGCGTGCTGTCCGCTCGGCCGACCGGCTCTATCTATCTATATGGGTGGCTTAATCTTCATTTCTTTTTCTAAGGCTCTTTTCTTAAGGGCATTGGCATCTGGGGGGGGGGGTCGGGTCGGGGAGCTTCATGCTCTCCTCCGGCGCAGGGGTTTCTGCTCTTTCGGTCCTGATGGTCGTTTCGTTCGTTTGCAGCCTTCTTCTTTTATGGTGAAGAATCAGTCTGCTGCCTTCCAAAGGGGTCCTTGAGTTGTTGATGCTTGGTTGGTTCAGCCGGGGGTGCATCATGTTTTCTGTCCAGTTGCGGCTCTTCGGCGGTATCTGCGTGCCACAGCCTCCGTGGCAGGGGACATGCTTTAAGTGAACCCGGTTTCCCTTCTTCCCTGTTCCAAGATGCGATTCTCCCAGGTCGTCTGCAGGAATATTCAGTCCAGCCAGCCTGTGGTCTATCCCAGTGCCCACGACGTCCATAAGTTCGCGGCTTTGACTGCTGTTTTGGGAATATGTCCTGGTCTGAAATTCGGGCACGGGGCTTATGGAGGTCAACAGGTTCCTGGCTGCATGGTTTCTCATTTATGTTCCTGGGTTCTCGGGCGTGTGTAGCCTTGGGTCGCAGGTTGCAGCCATTTGTCTCGACTTCGAGTTGAGGAGCGAGTGACGACCATCTCCCAGGTAAGTCCCTCTTTTTCTTTGGTTAGATAGAACCGGGGAGCCGAAGGGGCTCTCCACAGAAAACCAGCGTTGAATGTAATGAAATGCCATTTTCTGGGTGAGACCCGGAGGCTCTTCGTCATCCCTTCCTCCCTCCGGTCAACGGTTTTTCGCATTTTTTTGATACTCAGCCAGCCTCTGAACTGAGGAAAGTTGCTGGTGTGGAGGTCTGAGAACCCCCCCATCCCCCTCCGTTGGAGGGGGGGGTTGCGTAGACAGATGAGCGGCGTTTATGGTGACGTCATACTTATTTCTTTGGTTTTGATTGGGGAGTTCTGTTGCTAGTTAAGCTTTTGGTTTTCAATTTATTTGATCAGCAGTAGTTTGTTTCGGAATTCCTACCTTTCTGGGTGCCTGACCTGGTAGATGGCAGACAAAGATTGCTTCCAATTACACGGGGGTGTCTTTAGGCCATTGCTCCTCGTGCCTCTCTTGAGGGGGCCAGGTTCTGGCTCTGGTCCCTGGTAGGCCTAGAACTCCTTCGATTGACTGTTGCCGCGGGCTAATATATACACATCAGCCCGGTATAGCCCCGGGGAGCCTCCAGGTCTCGCCCAGAAAATGGCGTTTCATTACATTCAACCCTTATTTTTCTTAAATCGTGGGCAACATTCCCGGGTGTGAAAGCCTTAGTACTGAGTGAGCAACTTAGGTTGGTGCACACAGCATGAGTTAACAGCACTGCTGTTCAGCTTGTGAACACAGCATCACCTAAAAATGTCAAAATATATATGTAACTGCTATTATTTAGCCATGATAGTATTACAGAGGAGACTGACTGTGATAAAGACTGTGTACAATGTTCTGATGTCAGTGAACACAATGCTGTTCAAGATGTTCATAACACTAGCCACAGCACACTGCCATTGTTTACTCCATATATTCATACATACATTCAACTCCGTACTTACATAAACATAAATTCACTCCATACATTCTCTTGTGTCAATGACATTTACAAAACACATTTCTTAAGTGCAAACCCTGTTCTGAAACTCTTCCTAGACAGATATAATAGACTCACCACACCAGACATAAATATATCTTTGATACCCCCCCAAGAGTCAAACTTAATCTGAGTAAACACTCTATGCAAATAAAGGGACCTGGTCTATGGAACACACTCCCTAATGAATTGGAAAAGCTGTCCAACTTTTTCCTTATTCAAAAATAAAACCAAAAAGTACCTAATTTCATCTTCATAGTTTCCTACCTAGTGCTTTAACTCACCCTGTATCTAGTGCTACCCAATTCCCCAATACATGTACCTAAGCCATATAACTTGACCATTGTAATCTTTGATATCATCAGATATCATGGTTGTTATTTTGAGTGCATATTCTACTGCATTACTCCTTGAAATGATCCTCAAATTGTGCTACAGTGAACCAATGTATAACCCTCAAATTTTATCCTAATGTACCTAGTAATTCTTGTTCTTATAGTGTATTGTCATTATTGAATATTAATCTAATCTTTGTTTATTGTGTCAAAATTTCTTACAATGTACCATTAAACATTTTTAGTCAATTATATTGTAAATTATCTACTAAAAATTATCTGTTAGTTTAAGGGCTTGCGAAAAATGCTATGCGTGCTAGTGGTTTTACAAGAATGTAAAATCAACATCATTTCTAAGTACTCACTTAACCCCCAAAGTACCTTCTTGTATATAAATAAATAAATAAATTGCTTGGTCCATCTAAGAATCTTGAAACGATTTCTCATGTTCCTTTACAAAACTTGTGGAAAATTATTTATTTACAGGATTTAGTGACCAGGATTCTTATAATAGGAGGATTGTGGTAAATAGCGATGTGTGTAGTATGGTGGGAGGAGGAATCTTGGCGAGGAGGGAAGGAGGTGGCGTCAGCTGGCTGGTGTGTGGCGGCCACTCTTGTTGTCTGGACCCACCATACCAGCTTAGTGGTTCTAAATGGTGAACACAAATGTAGATACTTATATATAATGTGTGTAAATAGTGTAATAACAGCAAAAAACCAGCATTGAATGTAATAAAACGCCATTTTCTGGGTGAGCCCCGGAGGCTCCCTGGAGCTTATTGGCCTAATGTATGTTATATTAGACTGGGACATTAGCTATGGAGTTCAGACATACCAGAGACCAGTGCCAGAACCTGGCCCCTTCAGAGAGGTTACAGGAAGCAATGGCCCTGGAAAACCTCCTTGTAGTTGGGGGTTTTCCTCATCTGCCATCGACCAGGGTTAGGCACAGAGAAAGGTAGGCATAACAAAACAAACCCCAAATGGTAAGAAACAAACAAAAATGGACAGACAGGTAGAAACTCCCGCCAATCCTAAAGAAACAAGCAAACGAGCAAACATCACACTTTACTGCCGCGCTGCTCATCCACGCAGCCCTCCCCTCCCCTCCCTGAGAGGGAAAGGGAGGGGGGGCCCCGGACTTCATGCCCCGGCTGCCTAGCACTTCAGTTCAGAAGCTAAGCTTCAACCAACGCGAAAAAAATGCCAACCGGTGGGATGGAGGGTTGCCAGGGAGCCTCCGGGTCTCACCCAGAAAATGGCGTTTGCTTACATTCAACGCTGGTTTTCTGAGAGGGAGCCCCTACGGCTCCATGGAGCTTCATACACAAAGAGAAGGAAAAGAAAGGGGTGACCCCCGGAGGTGGCCGCCACAAACTCCACAACACGAAGTCTAGTCAACATGCTGCAACCTGCGCCCCAAAGCAACACAAGAACGTCCAGGAGCAGACACGCACACAAAATAACGGGCGGCCAGGAACCTGTGCGACCTCCAAATCCCTGCGGCCGAAATGAGCCCAAGACATGTTACCAAACACTGCAGTGAAAGCTGCAAATGTCCAAATGGCACGCGCGCGAGGATAGACCGCAAGCTGGTTAGACTTAATAACACTGCAAACGACCTGGGAGAGCTGAGCCCTGAAACAGGAAACATATCAACCCAAAGCGCATCCCCAGCCACGGCACGCAGATAATTGCCTACGTGTAATTACCTAAGTGTAGTTACAGGATGAGAGCTATGCTTGTGGTGTCCCGTCTCCCCAGCACTCTTTGTCATATAATGCTTTGAAATTACTGACGGTTTTGGCCTCCTCCACCTTCTCACCTAACTTGTTCCAACCATCTACCACTCTGTTTACAAAAAAGAATTTTCTGATATTTCTCCGGCAGCTTTGTTTCGTTAGTTTAAACCTATGATCTCTTGTTCTTGAAGTTCCGGGTCTCAGGAATTATTCCTTATCAATTTTATCGATTCCTGTTACTATTTTGAACGTAGTGATCATATCGCCTCTTTTTCTTCTATCTTCTAGTTTTTGCATATTTAATGCCTCTAACCTCTCCTCGTAGCTCTTGTCCTTCAGTTCTGGGAGCCACTTAGGGCATGTCGTTGCACCTTTTCCAGTTAGTTGATGTGCTTCTTAAGATATGGGCACCATACAACCACTGCATATTCCAGCTTTGGTCTAACAAAAGTCGTTAACAATTTCTTTAATACTATGTCTCCATCGATGTATTTAAAACCAATTCTGAGGTTAGAAAGTGAAGCATAGGCTCCTCGCACAATGTTCTTAATGAGGTCCTCAGGTGACAGTTTTCTATCTAGAACCACCCCCTAGATCCCTTTCTTTGTCAGAATTCTTTAAAGATTTCTCACATAATTTATAGGTTGTGTTAGGTCTATGTTCTCCAATTCCACATTCCATAACATGGCATTTATTCACATTAAATTCCATTTGCCAAGTGTTGCTCCATATACTTATTTTGTCCAGGTCATCTTGAAGGGCATGACAATCATCTAGGTTTCTTATTTTCCCTATTATCTTATTCCCCCTCCCAGGGATGGGTAGAGCTATGCAGACATGCGGCGCGGCTCGTGGGACGTCATGCTTGTTTGCCCGTTTTTCCTTTGGGGAGTTCTGTCCACTCGTTGGTGATTTTTGTTGTTTTAACCAGAATAAGGGTTTGTTTTGTGGCGCTTACCTTTCTGGCTGCCTATCCCAGTCGATGGCAGATATAGAATGCTCCAAATCACATGTGAATTTCTATGGGCCATTGCTCATCATGCCTCTGTGAGGGGGCCAGGTTCTGGCTCGTGGTCCCCGGTAGGCCTAGAACTCCACCCACATTGACTGTTGCAAAATAGTTAGGGTACCCATGTCAGCCTGGATAGCTCCGGGGAGCCGTAGGAAAAGAGAGCCCCAGAAAAACAGAAAAAATCAGAGACATTGAAATAATTAAGTAATAATATCTTTGTGACAACTCCCATCTGTCAGCATGGGTGAAGAAGACTGCTGCGGGACGCGTAACCTGTCAACGACTCAATTTTGCCAGACTTCCTTGCCCTATTGCGGCCAAAAAATGTCACTTACAACTTTGGTATTATTTTTCCCATGATCGGGGAACACATTTTAACAATCTTAGAAGCAAAAAAACAAATTTGATTTTTTTCTTTCTTTGTGCCAGGCAGTGTTTCAGGCTATAACCACAAGCACTGCCCAGGGGTTAAGAACCTGCCCAAACGCTATACATGTTAGTGGCCGTAAATGCATGTAAAAATACCAAGCTTATGAATCCCACCAACCCATTGTACCTTCTTGCAAATAAATTATTATTATTATTATTATTATTATTAGATATTATGTTCCCTACTCTGCTCTCCTCTCATTATACTATGCGTTAATCTATCCCTATCTTACATAGGGTATCTGAGCATGGGTTCAACCACTGTAAATACCTCAAGCCCATCATCACTCAACAAAAATCTGCTATCCGAACTATAACAAACTCTGTCTTTAGACAACACACAGCCTCTCTGTGTAACACTTTTGCTGGCCTGGCGAGGAACCCACCGCACACTTTAAGGCAGGCCGAGCGGTGCGCGTGAACTCGCCTCTACCCACAAATGTTTATACAGTATTCTTTTTAACTTTCTCACCTCAATTTTGTGGTAAGTTGTTCAATTGGTATCAAATTGTTTGCAATAAAATCCTCTAAAGGAATATGTGCATATAAGAAAATATGTCTCACTTTTCTATACTTTAGACCCGCCGCGCACTGCAAGGTAGGCGAGAAGTCACCACCCCACAAAAATGTTTATACAATGGTACTTGGTTTACGAACGCCCTGTTTACGAACTTTTCAGGTTACGAGCCCGATCTGTTCGGAAAATTTGAATCGGGATACGAACTTTACCTCGGGATCGAGTTTGTTGATATGCGTACGGCCGACTAGTGTGGTGGCACGGCGATCGCGCCTCAGTTTAACAGTGCCTCGTGCCCAGTCACTATCCCCNGAAATCTTCCCTATCGATTTTATCAATTCCTGTTACTATTTGTATGTATTGATCATATCACCTCTTTTTCTACTGTCTTTCTAGTTTTTTGGGGCATATAATGCCTCTAACCGTCTCCTCGTGATCTCTTGCCCGTCAGTTCTGGGAGCCACTTAGTAGCATTCTTTGCACCTTGGCAGTTTTTTGATGGTTCTTCTTAACCCTCAAACCGCTAGGGCCCAAATGGAATTCACACCCACGGAGCAACCAAAAAAAAAAATCCAAAAAATTCTTTCGTCTTATAGAATTGTTTATTTTTGTTCCCTGATCACGGAAAAATAACAAAAAAATCGTAGGTAGCATATTTTAGCCGCAGTAGGGTAGGGAAGTGTGGCAAAAAAGGGCGTTGGCAGAGCCTTCGCCAGACGAGGTCTACTCCGCCCGAGCTGTCAGACGGCAGTTGCCACAAATATATTATTTCCTAATTATTTCAATGTCTCTGATTGATTTTTTCTTAGTTTTTTTGCAGTAATATTATTCCATACAGTGAATTGTGGTATATTTATATTATAAAATGTGTGAACCATCGCTGTACTCAAAATTATGGTGTGCATATAAGTGATTCAATTATTATGTTCATAAAACAATAAACAAATAGTTTTGCTGTTGTTACACTATATACACAGGTTATATATAAGTATCTGCATGTTTTGTTCACCATAACGAACTACTAAGTTGGTCTTGTGAGTCAAAAAGCAACGAGGAGTGGCCGCCACACACCAGCGAGCCACTCACTGCCACGCCCTCCCTCAACACCACCTCACTCACCCTCATTTAGCTCCCACAATACTGTTTTTGCATTTATTCACTATACACAGACGTTATATATACGTATTTACATGTTTTGTTCACCATAACTGTACATCTAAGCTTGTATGGTGAGTAAACGCACAAAGACGTAGCTACTCCACAGTCAGCTGATCGGCGGCCACCCTCAAGGCCACACGCACTAATATTTCTCCTCCAACAATATTGGTTGTGGTGTTATTATGCTATATACACACATTATATATAAGTATCTACCTGTTTTATTCACCATACTTGTACAAATAAGCTGGTATGGTGCCCAAAGACCCTTTGTGGTCACCAGTAAACAACACGAAAATTCCTGCAGACGACGCTCCTCTCACCAAAATGGCAGCTCCCAACCTACTCCTCTCGCTGTTATCTCACACTATACACACGTTATAAGTATCTACATTTGTGTTCACCATAGCGAACCACTAAGCTGGTATGGTGTGTGCAGTCAATAAATGGTGGCCACACACAGTCAGAAGACAACGCCACAATCCTCCCTCCACAGCCGTACTCCTCCCTCCATCGAGCACAGCGCTAAATATCTCCACAATCAAGCTGTTATCAGAATCCTGGTCAGTTTTATCAAATTCAGGGGGCTTCAGTAATACTATCACTGCTAAATAATAGCAGTATCACTTATATTTTGGCATTTGTAGGCGATGCTGTGGTCACAAGCTGAACAGCGGTGCTGTGAGCTCGTGCTGCGTGCGCCAGCCTTGGTGGCTGGCGAAATACTGACGCTCTCACTCCCAAGAATGTTGGGCTGGATTTTTTTTCTAGGTGGGATCTGGCAACTATCAGTCGTGGCTGTACTATAGCTGCCCCTATCCCAGGCGGGGTGTTTAAATTATAGCGCTAGACACGAAATCATATATAAATGATGTGCGCGATTTCGGTTTTGTCACTGATATCATTTATATATGATATGCGCGGTTTGAGGGTTAAGATATGGGCACCAAACAACAGCTGCATATTCTAGCTTTGGCCTAACAAAAGTCATGAACAATTTCTTTAGTATATTGCCATCCATGTATTTAAAAGCAATTCTGAAGTTAGAAAGCATAGCATAGGCTCCTTGCACAATATTCTTTATGTGGTCTTCAGGTGATAGTTTTCTATCTAGAACCACCCCTAGATCTCTTTCTTTATCAGAGTTCTTTAAAGATTTCTCACATAATATATAAGTTGTGTGGGGTCTATGTTCTCCTATTCCACATTCCATAACATGACATTTATTAACAATAAATTCCATTTGCCAAGTGGTGCTCCATATACTTATTTTATCCAGGTCTTCTTGAAGGGCATGACAATCATCTAAATTTCTTATCCTTCCTATTATCTTAGCATCATCAGCAAACATGTTCATATAATTCTGTATACCAACTGGTAGATCATTTATGTAGACAATAAACATCACTGGTGCAAGAACTGAACCCTGTGGTACTCCACTTGTGACATTTCTCCAGTCCGATACATTGCCTCTGATCACAGCCCTCATTTTTCTATCAGTCAGAAAATTTTTCATCCATGTTAGGTGTGTGTTACTTCTGGAAGGTTTTGGTAGTTCTCCCTCCTCTCTACCCTAACCCAGGGTGTGTTGTTGTGGCAATGGTTTGTCCAGTTTTGGAAGTGATACTGGGAGTGTAGTAGTCTTTGTGTAGTTGGGGGGTGTAGTATGTGCGAGCTTGATGGCGAACCGTAGTCCAGTCTTGGGCATTTCCCCCTTCTCCATCCGTACTCCTGTAACATTTCTGGCTGTCTGTTTATCCCTCTGTTTCTGCCTGCCTCCAAAAAATTTCCAGGGCTATTATATTGGACTTCCTCTCTTATATACCGCTGTGTACCTCTGACGTGGAAATCAGGGCAATGAAGATCGTAGCATTTCCTCTCATTAACTGAGAGTTTGCATAACTTGGGGTGAAAATATCTACACTCTGTATCAAAACGACATCTGCCTTTCCCTAACCAGTTTCGGCATTTCCGTGTGTGCATGAATGTGCATTCTGTGCCTCTGATCCCATATCTACACTGTCTTTTAGCATAATACCTGCAAATATTTTCATCTGTGCTTGTATTCTTATTGTTTGTACCCGTGCAAGACTTGGCTACCTCTGTGTTTTTTGTTCCAACTTTCTTGTTTCCGCATTCATTCTTGGTATTGCCCTTGGTGAGGTGAGGGAGGGAGGGAGTGGCAGCCAGTGGCAGGCTGCCACTGCCACTCGGCATACCAACTTAGTGGTTTGTTATGGTGAACACTAATGTAGATACTTATATATAACGTGTATATACAGTGTAATAACAGCAAAAGGAGTGTGGGGGGGAGGAGCCATTTTGGTGATGGGTGTGGCAACATCTGCATGATTTGTCATGTTGGTAGAGGTGGCCACTATGCTCTTTGGGTACTATACCGGCTTAGTTGAACAGTTATGGTGAACAAAACATGTAGATACTTACATATAATGTCTGTATATAGGGTAATAACACCACAAACAATATTGTTGGGGGTGAAATTTTAGTGCGTCTGACCTTGAATGTGTGAGGGAAGCAGCCGCCAGCTGACTGTGTGTAGCGACGTCTCTTAGTGCCTGAACTAACTATATCAACTTAGTTGTACAGTTGTGGTGAACAAAACATGTAGATACTTATATATAACATCTGTATATAGTGAATAAAAGCAAAAACAGTATTGTGGGAGGAGAATGTGGGCAAGTAAGGTGAGTTGAGGAAGGAAGTAGCAGCCAGTGGCGGGCTGCCACTGGCTGCCACTGTCACTGCCACTCAGCATACCAACTTAGTGGTTCGTTATGGTGAACACGAATGTAGATACTTATATAACGTCTGTATATAGTGAATAAAAGCAAAAACAGTATGGTGGGAGGAGAATGTGGGCGAGTGAGGTGTTGAGGGAGTGAGTGGCAGCGAGTGGCTCGCTAGTGTGTGGTGGTCACTCCTCGTTGCTTTTTGACTCATAATACCAACTTAATGGTTCATTATGGTGAACAAAACATGCAGATACTTATATATAACCTGTGTATATAGTGTAATAACTGACAAAGTATTTGTTCACTGTCTGACGAACATAATAATTGAATCAACAATATGCACACCATATTTTTGAGTAGAGCGATGATTCACTCATTTTATTATATAAATACATCACATTACACACTATTGAATAATATTACAGCAAAAAAAAAAAAAATACAAAAAATCAATCAGAGACATTGAAATAATTAGGAAATTATCTCTTTGTGGCCACTCCTGCCTGACAGCGGGGAGCAACAGACCGTCTGGGACGCACGCTGAGTCAGCGCCTGTTTTTTGCCAGACTTCCCCGCCCTATAGAGTGCAATATATGCCACTTACGATTTTTTTATTATTTTTACCATGATCAGTGAACACAAATTAACAGGTTTAGAAGAAAAATAATTTTTTTTTTTCTTTTTTTTTTTGGTATACGCCTGTGGGTGACAAATGCTAATTAGCCCTGAGTAACACAACGGTTAAAAGGAAATGTGTGAAACATTAAACGAAAAGTTCCAAAGTGTGTTTGTACAAAATGAAATCTTCAGGGAACCAGACACAATAAGTATTCCAAAGAACAACATAGTGCACATAGCGGTGTCTAAAGATGAAGTGGAAAATATGCTCCAGGAGCTAAGTAAGAACAAAGCAGTTGGCCCAGATGAAGTTTCACCATGGGTCCTGAGAAAATGTGCATCTGAGCTCAGCATTCCATTTCACCTGATTTTTCAGGCATCCCTGTTTACAGGAGTTGTAACTGATGTGTGGAAAAAGGCTAACATAATTCCAATCTACAAAAATGGCAGCAGGGAAGACCCACCTTAATTATAGACCTGAATCTTGACCAGTGTAATAGTCAAAATATCGGAAAAATAATTAAAACTAAATGGGTAGAACACCTGGAGACAAACGATATAATACCAGATCGTCAGTATGGTTTTTGATCTGGAAGATCCTGTGTAACAAATTTACTCAATTTCTATGATCGAGCCTCAGAGATTTTACAGGAAAGGGATAGGTGGGTTGACTGCATCTATCTGAACCTAAAAGAAAGGCTTTCGACAGAGTTGCACATAAGAGGTTGTTCTGGAAACTTTAACACATTGGAGGGGTGACAGGTAAGCTGCTAACATGGATAAAAAAAAATTCTGACTGATAGAAAAATGAGGGCAGTAATAAGAGGAAGTGTATCAGACTCGAAAAATGCCACAAGCAGAGTACCACAGGCTTCAGTTCTTGCACCAGTAATGTTCACTGTCTACATAAATGATCTACCAGATGGAATACAGAATTATATGAACATGTTTGCTGATAATGCTAAGATAATAGGGATGATAAGTAACTTAGATGATTGTCGTACCTTTCAAGACCTGGACAGAGTAAGTATAATAGAATAAATGTAAGTAATAGAATAAATGGCAAATGGAATTTAACCCTTTAACTGCGTTGCCTCCAAATATGACACCCCTGTGGTGCGCAGGAAATAAATTCTCTGGAAAAAATTCTTTTTTCTTTTTAAAGTGTCAAAAACCCTTCCCTCAGTATGGGTATGTAAAAAAAAAAAGTCGTAATTGTACTTACTTTGGCTGCTATGGGGACCGTAAGTTGGGGCGTGACGTCATGATTCCCCGTGCGCCCGTGCTGTAAGCTCCCGGGGCGGGGCGCGCGAGTTGCCGCGAATATATTTTCGTTCATTTTTTTCGCACAGTTCCAAATACATTTTATTTGTTTTTACGTACTAATCCTATGTATAGTAAACACGTACACTATATTATGGCAGTAAAACAACCGTACTGTCCGAAGACACTGTGTTACGTGCATGACACTTGTGTACACATATGCTGCACATATTTACTATGTATCATGCTAATTTATGTATACATATAATCTATTTACACACTACACACTGTCACACACTATATACATTCACCATCAACACACTCAGAACACCTCGAGTGAGAGCAGCCACACCCAGCCAGTCTCCCTCACTCCAACATCTTACTCGCCAACATTGCTCCTCCCACCATACTGTTATAGTTCTTATTACACATGTTCTATATACCTATCTACATGTTTTATTTACCAGAACTATGCAAGTAAGCCGGTATTGTGTCCAAACAGTACAGTGGCCACCATACACTGCATGAAAAATCACACAGCAGACAGCAGACGACGCTACGATTACGTCACCTCCCTCACCAAAATAGCTCCTCTCAACATTCTCCTGTTACTGTTCTTACACTATATACACACACTATATATACCCATGTACATATGTGTTGCCCATAGCGAACCACTAAGCTATTATGGTGAGCAAAACAAGAGTGGCAGCCACACACACACAATGAGGCTACCTCAATTCTCGCCCTCCCTCCCTCACCAAACTTTCCTCCTTCCACAATACTACGCACAACGCTAATTATAACCACAATCCTGCTATTATCACAATCCTGGTCACTAATTCCTGTAAATGAATAATTGACCACACGTTTATTTTGAAAAGGAACCTAAGAAATCATTTGAAAATTCCTAGATGGACGAAATAATGCTGTGGTGCTGTGAACATCGTGAACAGCATTGAATCACTGATAATTGAACATTGTACCCAGTCATTATCACACTCAGGCTCTTCTATAACACTATCGTGGCTAAATGATACAAGTATATATATATATTTTGACATTATTAGGCGATGCTGTGGTCACACGCTGAACAGCAGTGCTGTGCGCTCATGCTGCGAGCGCCAGCCTTGGTTGCTCACACACTACTGAGGCTCCCACACCCTGGAATGTGGACCACGATTTTTTTTAAAGATGGCGTCTGTTTACAAGAGCCCTGAGAAGCTGATGTGAACCCCATGTAGCCGCGGGAGATTTGAATGGAACGTGAAAAATACAAATACCGGAGGCGCGTTGCGCAAACCAGACGCGAGCCTGCAGGCGCGTTGCGCAGTTAAAGGGTTAATGTAAATAAATGCCATGTTATGAAATGTGGAATAAACATAGACCCCCACAACTACAAATTATGTGAAAAATCTTTAAAGAAGTCTGATAAAGAAAGAGATCTAGGCATGGTTCTATATGGGAAGGAAAGATCAATATGACACTACTGGGAAGATCAATATGACACTACTTGAATTTTTTTAAAGGAAGGCAGAAACAGAGTAAAAAATATGAGAGAGAGGAACAGTCAGATAGAACCACTACAGGATTACAGAGGGGAAGGGAGATACCCACATAGACTGGAATAAAAATTATCAACAAGCGCACAGGTACTACACCACACAACACCCATCCTACTACAAAACTGGACGAATCACTTCCAAAACAACACACCCTGGACCTGGGTAGAGTGGGGGGAGAACTACCAAAGCCCACCAAAAGTGACACGTAACGTGGGAAATCATTCATATTTGCAAACATACAAGGCTTGAAACCAAAATCAAGAAATAAAGTTAAGTTCATAAATGATCTTCTAATAGAATCGAACTCAATATTTGGTGTATTTACAGAAACCCACACAAAAGACCACATGAATAGTGAAATCTGGATTCCGAATTATAATCTATATAGATGTGCCAGAGTAATTAGGTCAAGTGGAGGAGTAGGTCTGTATATTAAAGAGGAGCTGGCATGCACAGAGCTCCTGAACTCGTCCAATGAGGTGGTAGAGGGTACTTGGAATCAGGTAGAAATATGAATCTACTTATTATCTTAACTCTTCAATTGCGCATCACATCATATGATGCTTTGCCCGACTTGCAGTAAATTGCGCATCGCATCATATGATGCGCGGGCATACCGAGCACGATTTGAAAGGCCCGCGGGGTAGAGGGGGACCCCATACGCTGCCCAGGGGCTATAGTAAACAGCCGCCATTTTAAAAAGAAATCCAGCTCACGCTACCATCGCTAGGGAGCCCTCAGTTACCCAGCAGCCACCATGTCGAGCGCACGGCTGAACGCTTCCCGGGCACGCCCCACGCAATCACTCACCCAAGAGCAAATAACCAGTGATTTTTTCCGATGGTGAGGAAAGTGACTTTGATGACTCTGATATTGATAAAGACTACACGCAATTGACCGATGATGATAGCACGGACAGTGAATATGAGATACAGCCGCCTCCCATGGCGAGGCCTATACAATCCCCTTGCCGCCTCGGCCAGCGTCTACCCCAATTCTCCCTCGGCCACACAGTTCCTGTGATTATTTAGAGTCTGAGGATATGTTTGGTGACGAGTCAGAGGAAGGTGACTCTTTTTCTGGTTTTAGTGAAGTGGAATCAGAACATAATGTTACCGAGCCTGGTGCCAGTACCAGTGGTGTTACTGGGCGAGATTTTGTCGCGTCAGCAGCGTCTCGGCCAGCCAAGCGCCACCGCATGGAACAACATGTGGCACCAAGAGCCTCATGTTCACGTGCCTCTACCTCACGTGCACGTGCCTCTACCTCACGTGCAGGTAGCGGCGTACTGTACGTAGACGGGCTTTAGCTCCTGGTCCACGGGGTGCATCGCTTCCTCGCCGTAGTGCCTCTGCTGCGTCCCCTTTTGCGTCCCTGCGTCTCGCAGGACACCAGGTGTACTAGTGTGGAGTGATGGTGCTGGTTTTATTCCCCGAATTCCTGCCTTTGACGATAAAGACGTTGGGATTACAGATCTTTTCCCTGATAATGGTGATGATATGAGTGAATGTGATTATTTTACCGCATTCTATGATGAGCCACTCATGGAATATATTGTACACCAAACGAACCTTCATGCGGCTCATCTCATTAGAAAAGAGATAACAGAATTTTCACGCTTGCAACGTTGGAAAAACACCAATATAGGTGAAATGTATGTGTTTCTTGCAATATGTATGTTGATGAAACACTGTGTCAAACACGCTCTCACAGATTACTGGAGCAAAGATCTGACTATTCCAACACCTTTCTTCGGGAAATATATGTCCAGAGACAGATTTCAGATACTCCTCAGGTGTGTGCATTTTGCAACTAATGAGGACCGGACTGAGGAGGATAGACTTTGGCGAGTGAGGCACTATATGAATGAGGTGATTGGAAAATTCAGAGATTTTTACGTACCAGCACAGAAGCTGGTGATTGACGAATCCCTTATACTATTCAAAGGACGTGTTTCATTCAAACAGTATATTCCCTCAAAACGAAACAGATTTGGCTTGAAATTCTTTGTACTGTGTGACTGTGAAACAGGATACGTGTTACACATGATTCTGTATTCAGCTAGCGATGTAGACATTCCCGGTAACGACGAACATGGATTCTCTGGTAGTGTGGTGAAGTCACTGATGGCACCATGGATGAACAAGGGCCACATCCTATACACAGATAATTACTATACAAGTCCATTGCTAGCTAAGTTCTTGATTGAAAATAGAACCGGATTGGTTGGCACAGTAAAGCCACAAAGAAGGGAAATGCCAGTGTTTGAAGGTGGACTTGCAGTTGGTGAGTGCCAGGTACGGAAATGTGATGAAATTCTCTCAGTACGGTGGAAAGACAAGAGAGAAGTGAACCTGCTGACAACCGTTCATGATGGTACAATGTTGAACAGTGGCAAGGTGCACCGTGTAACGAGAGAACCAGTATATAAGCCAGATTGTGTTCTTGACTACAATATCAACATGCGTTTGATTGATAAGGCTGACATGATGATTGGCACTATCGAGTGTGTGCGGAAAACATTGAGGTGGACGAAAAAAGTGTTTTTCCATCTTGTTGACATGAGCATGTTGAACTGCTATAATTTGTACCTGGTGAAAACTGGACGTAAACCTATTTTCCGTTCATTTGCTTTTACACTTGCAACACAATTATTAGCAAAGTTTGGTCAAGAAGTCCCTGCCATACGAAGACCAATCATGAACCCAGTGTTGCAGCATGATGCAACACCCAGGCTCGCTCACGTAGATGCCTTTCAGCAGACACAGACTAAAATATTTGCCAGCAGGTGGAAAGCGTGCAATAGGCCAACGTGCATGCGTAGTATGTAAAACAACAAAACGAAGAGAGCAAAAACGTAAAATGGTGCAAACATGGTGTGAAGGGTGTGGAGTTGCATTGTGTGCTGTCGACTGCTTCAACGACTACCACACACTCCAAGACTTCTAAATGTGCAATAATAGTGCAAAAACTGTACATAGTGCGTGCTAGTGTGTACATATAAAATAATGAACATTGTGATTACTGTACATAATATAATGCCATAATGGAAAACGTTGTGTGCGCATGTGTATACTCGATGTGTGCAACATATTTTGACAATAACTGTCAGGTGACGTTATGTGCAACATAATTAGTGACAAATATTGCAAAAAATACACGCGTAAACACTGTAAATAATGACGCGAAAATAAATCGTGGCAACTGTGGCTACTTGAAGACCGCGCGCGACGCCTCCGGGACGCACAGTGCATGAGCGAACATGCAAACTGTGACGTCATCATCCATATTCTCGGATCACTCACTTTTTTTTTTTATTTTTCCTGTGATCAGGGAACACGACTTAACAGGTTAGGAAGAAAAAATAATTTTTTTTTTTTTTTTTTTTTTTTTTTTTTTTTTTTTTTTTTTTTTTTTTTTTTTTTTTTTTTGCGCCTGGGGTGTCAATCAGATATAGCCATGCGCCATTTAACCCCTTAACTGCGTTGCCTCCAAATATGACACCCCGTGGTGCGCAGGAAATAAATTCTCTGGAAAAAATTCTTTTTTCTTTTAAAGTGTCAAAAACCCTTCCCTCAGTATGGCTATGTAAAAAAAAGGTCGAAATTGTACTTACTTTGGCTGCTATTGAGGTCCGTAAGTTGGGGCGTGACGTCATCATTCCCTGTGCTCCCGTGCCGTAAGCTCCGGGGCGGGGGGTGGGGTGCTCGGGGCGGGGCGCGCGAGTTGCCGCAAATAATTTTCGTTCATTTTTTTCGCACAGCTCCAAATACATTTTATTGTTTTTACGTGCTAATCCTATGTATAGTGAACACGTACACTATATTATGGATGTAAAACATCCGTACTGTCCGAAGACACTGTGTTACGTGCATGACACTTGTGTACACATATGCAGCACATATTTACTATGTATCATGCTAATTTATGTATATATAGAATCTATTTACACACTATATACATTCACCATCAACACACTCAGAACACCGCGAGTGAGAGCTGCCACACCCAGCCAGCCCTCCCTCACTTCTCCAACATTGTATTCTCCAACTTTGCCCCCTCCCATCATACAGTTATTCACACCAATGTTTCATGTTCATTTATGTATATTTACAACATATGTACACACTATACACTGTCAGACACCATATACATTTACCATCAACACATTCAGAACATCGCGTAGCAGCTGCTTCGCCAATAGGAGCTGCCTCGTATGGGCCAATAGGAGCTGCCTCATATGGGCCAATAGGAGCTGCCTCATATGGGCCAATAGCAGCTGCCTCGTATATGCCAATAGCAGCTGCCTCGTATGGGCCAATAGGAGCATTTGGCCATGAACACATTCAGAACACCTCGAGTGAGAGCAGCCACACCCAGCCAGTCTCCCTCACTCCAACATCTTACTCGCCAACATTGCTCCTCCCACCATACTGTTATAGTTCTTATTACACATGTTCTATATACCTATCTACATGTTTTATTTACCAGAACTATGCAAGTAAGCCGGTATTGTGTCCAAACAGTACAGTGGCCACCATACATACATATGCCAAATGGAATGCATTAGGAAGTGATGTGGTGGAAGCTGACTCCATACACAGCTTCAAGTGTAGATATGATAGAGCCCAATAGGCTCAGGAATCTGTACACCAGTTGATTGACAGTTGAGAGGCGGGACCAAAGAGCCAAAGCTCAACCCCCGCAAGCACAATTAGGCGAGTACAATTAGGTGAGTACACTGCATGAAAAATCACACAGCAGATGACGCTACGATTACGTCACATCCCTCACCAAAATAGCTCCTCTCAATATTCTCCTGTTGCTGTTCTTACACTATATACACACTATATATACCCATGTACACATGTTTTGCCCATAGCGAACCACTAAGCTAGTATGGTGAGCAAAACAAGAGTGGCAGCCACACACACACACACACACACACACACACACACACACACACACACACACACACACACACACACACACACACACACACACACACACACACACACACATAAGAGGTTGTTCTGGAAACTGGAACATATTGGAGGGGTGACGGGTAAGCTACTAACATGGATGAAAAATTTCCTAACTGATAGAAAAATGAGGGCCGTAATCAGAGGCAAGGTATCGGATTGGAGGAATGTCACGAGTGGAGTACCACAGGGTTCAGTTCTTGCACCGGTAATGTTCATTGTCTACATAAACGATCTACCAGAGGGATTACAGAATTACATGAACATGTTTGCTGATGATGCTAAGTTAATAGGGAAGATAAGAAACCTAGATGATTGTCATGCCCTTCAAGAAGACCTGGACAAAATAAGTATTTGGAGCAACACTTGGCAAATGGAATTTAATGTGAATAAATGCCATGTTATGGAATGTGGAATTGGTGAACATAGACCCCACACAACCTATAAATTATGTGAGAAATCTTTAAAGAATTCTGATAAAGAAAGGGATCTAGGGGTGGTTTTGATAGAAAACTGTCACCTGAGGACCACATCAAGAACATTGTGCGAGGAGCCTATGCTACACTTTCTAACCTAAGAATTGCTTTTAAGTACATGGATGGAGAAATACTAAAGAAATTGTTCACGACTTTTATTAGACCAAAGCTGGAATATGCAGCGGTTGTATGGTGCCCTTATCTTAAGAAGCACATCAACAAACTGGAAAAGGTGCAACGACATGCCACTAAGTGGCTCCCAGAAATGAAGGACAAGAGCTATGAGGAGAGGTTAGAGGCATTAAATATGCAAAAACTAGAAGATAGAAGAAAAAGAGGCGATATGATCACTACGTACAAAATAGTAACAGGAATTGATAAAATCGACAGGGAAGATTTCCTGAGACCTGGAACTTCAAGAACAAGAGGTCATAGATTTAAACTAGCTAAACACAGATGCCGAAGAAACGTAAGAAAATTCACCTTCGCAAATAGAGTGGTAGACGGTTGGAACAAGTTAAGTGAGAAGGTGGTGGAGGCCAAAACCGTCAGTAGTTTCAAAGCGTTATATGACAAAGAGTGCTGGGAAGACGGGACACCACGAGCGTAGCTCTCATCCTGTAACTACACTTAGGTAATTACACTTAGGTAATTACACACACACACACACACACACACACACACACACGCAATGAGGCTACCTCAATTCTCGCCCTCCCTCCCTCACCAAAATTCCTCTTTCCACAATACTACGCACAACGCTAATTATAACCACAATCCTGGTCACTAATTCCTGTAAATGAATAATTGACCATACGTTTATTTTGAAAAGGAACCTAAGAAATTGTTTGAAGATTCCTAGATGGACGAAATAATGCTGTGGTGCTGTGGCAAGCGCTGTGAACATTGTGAACAGCATTGAATCACTGATATTTGAACATTGTACCCAGTCATTATCACACTCAGGCTCTTCTATAATACTATCATGGCTAAATAATACAAGTTATATATATATTTTGACATTATTAGGCGATGCTGTGGTCACACGCTGAACAGCAGTGTTGTGCGCTTATGCTGCGAGCGCCAGCCTTGGTTGCTCACTCACTACTGAGGCTCCCACACCCGGAATGTGGACCACAATTTTTTTAAAGATGGCGTCTGTTTACAAGAGCCCTGAGGAAGCTGATGTGAACCCCATGTAGCCGCGGGAGTTTTGAATCGAACGTGAAAAATACAAATACCCAGAGGCGCTTTGCGCAAACCAAACGCGAGCCTGCAGGCGCGTTGCGCAGTTAAAGGGTTAAGGGTTAATATACAAACCGCCAGATGCAACAGTTGAGGATTTCACTGAACAGATCCACAAAATAGAGAATATCCTTGATAACCTAGCAAACCCAGTACCAGATATCATCTTCCTTGGACACTTCAATCTACCTAGTTTAAAATGGAGAATAGTAAACAATAACATTATAGCAGGAAGTCAACCTGGAAATAACCAACCACAGGTCAGAGAACTACTGAGATTCTGCGACAAATTCTCGCTCAGTCAGCAGATTACAGAACCAACTAGCAACGAAAACACGCTGGACCTGATATTTATGAACAATGAGGAGCTAATCAGAGACATTACTGTCTCATACACTACGTACTCGGACCACAAGCTCATTGAAGTGCAAACTAACATTAACCCTTAAAGTGCGCATCACATCATATGACGTGCTAGGCGTTTCACCAGTCAACTGCTCTTCACGTCATATGATGTGTTGGAGTACTACGCAAGATTTAAACGGCCCGCGGATACACGGGGTTCACCACACCTTCATCAGGGCTCTTGTAAACAGACGCCATTTTTAAAAAAAATCGTGGGCCAAACTCCCGGGTGTTAGGGGCCTCAGTATCGCGTAAGCTACCAAGCCTGACGCATGCAGCATGAGCTCACAGCACTGCTGTTCAGCTTGTGACCACAGCATCGCCTAAAAATGCCAAAATATACTTGTTCATGCTATTATGTAGCGATGATATTATTACAGAGGACCCCTGACTGTGATAAAAGTGACCAGGGTTCTGATAATAGCAGGATTGCGATGATATTTAGCGCTGTGCGCCATGGAGGGAGGAGTAATGCTGTGGGAGGGAGGGTGGTGGCGATGTTTTCTGACTGTGTGTGGCCACCTTTTATTGACTGCACTCAGCATACCAGCTTAGTGGTTCGCTATAGTGAACACAAATGTAGATACTTATATATAACGTGTGTATAGAGGGTATAAACAGCAAGAGAAGGTTTGGAGTCGCCATTTTGGTGAGGGCGGTGGCGTCGTCTGCACGACGCCACCGTGCAGACGACGGTGTTGTTTACTGGATACCACGATCGTCTTTGGGCACCATACCAGTTTATTTGTACAAGTATGGTGAATAAAACAGGTAGATATTTATTTATAATGTGTGTATATAGCGTAATAACATCACACAGTATTGTTGGAGGAGAAATATTAGTGCGTGTGGCCTTGAGGGAGGCAGCCATCAGCTGACTGTGTTAGGTCCTATGTCTTTGTGCATTTACTCACCATACAAGCTTAGATGTACAGTTATGGTGAACAAAACATGTAGATACTTATATATACCATCTGTATATAGTGAATTATAGCAAAAACAGTATTGTGGGAGGAGAATGTGGGCGAGTCAGATGACTGGAGTGAGGGCGGGAGTGGCTGGCTGGTACACGGCGGTCACTCCTCGTTACTTTTTGACTCATAATAGCTACTTAGTGGTTCGTTATAGTGAACAAAACATGCAGATACTTATATATAACCTGTGCTTATAGTGTAATAACCGACAAAGTATTTGTTCACTGATTGATGAACATAACTGAATCAACAATATGCACACCATATTTTTGAGTACAGCAATGATTCACTCATTTTATAACATAAATATATCAAACTACACACTATTGAATAATATTACAGCAAAAAAACTATGAAACATCAATCAGACATTGAAATAATTAGGTAATTATCTCTTTGTGGCAACTCTGGCCTGACAGCTGGCGAGGAACAGACCGCCTGGGACGCATGCCGAGTCAGCGCCTATAATTTGCCAGACTTCCCCGCCCTATAGCGGGCAATATATGGCACTTACGATTTTTTTATTATTTTTCCCGTGATCAGTGAACACAAATTAACAGGTTAGGAAGAAAAAATTATTTTTTTTTTTTTTCAAAATGACATGCGCCTGTGCGGATAGCAGGATATTAGACCCCGAGCATGTTAAGGGTTAATAATGGAAGTAGGCCCAAGAGAAACAACAAGTGAGAAGGGCTATTCAATAAATTCAATTTTAATAATAAGAGGATAGACTGGGAGAAAATAAACAGGGAACTTACAAACATTCAATGGGAAAATGTTCTAAGAAATAAAAATCCTACACAAGGAATAGAAAAACTGACTTCTGAAGCATATGAAATCTGTCTGAAACATGTTCCTTTGAGGAAAGCCAGAAACAGGTCCAATGTAGAACGAGAACGCAGACGACATTACAAAAGGAGGAAGAAATTAACGGAAATGCTTAAGCAGACACGACTTTCCATACAAAGAAGAAATAATTTAAACAGGGAGATTGAAGAAATCGAACAGAGACTGAAGCATTCCTATCAGACTGAAGAAAGGCAACTAGAACAGAAAGCAATTCAAGAAATAAAGAAAAACTCAAAATATTTTTTCACATATGCTAAATCAAAAGCGAAAACCACTGCCAGTATTGCACCTATTCGTATTAGTGAAGGTTCATACACTGAGGATGACTAAGAAATTAGTGAAATCCTAAAAAACCAGCGTTGAATGTAATGAAACGCCATTTTCTGGGTGAGTCCCGGAGGCTCCCCGGAGCTATCCATGGCTGATATGGATACCCTAACTATTTTGCATCAGTCGATGTGGGTGGAGTTCTAGGCCTACCGGGGACCACGAGCCAGAACCTGGCCCCCTCAGAGAGGCACGGGGAGCAATGGCCCATAGAAATGCCCATGTGATTTGGAGCATTCTATATCTACCATCGACCGGGACAGGCACCCAGAAAGGTAAGCGCCACAAAACTAACCCCTATTCTGGTTAACAACAAAAATCGACAAACGGGTGGACAGAACTTCCCCAGGAAAACGAACTAACAAGCATGACGTCACACGAGCCATGCCGTATGTCTGCGCAGCTCCCCCCTCCCCGGGAGGGGGAAGGGGAGCCCCAGACCCCCGCGCCGGCTATCCCCGCCCCAGTTCTGAGGCTGGATATCAAAACCGCGAAAACCCGCCGACCGGAGGGTGGGAGGGTGCCGGGGAGCCTCCGGGACTCACCCAGAAAATGGCGTTTCATTACATTCAACACTGGTTTTCTGGGGGGAGCCCCTACGGCTCCCCGGAGCTACCTCACCAAAGACTACCCAGGAAAACAAGGGGACATACCTGGGAGGCGGTCGGTGAACCACTCCTCAACACGAAGTCGAGACAACAACCAAAGGACCCCTCAGGAAAGCAGCAGGCACTACATTCGCCAGAAAAAGGGAGAATGGCCGCAGACGAAGAAACCTATGACCAAGATCATAGAAGCCAAGAAACCACTGCCTGAGAAGAGCATGAAGCTCTGCCACACGACCCCCAGAGGCCAATGCCAAAAGATAGCCGAGGCAAAGCAAACCTGGCCCCAAGGAGCCACAACCACCAAGGAGAAGAAAAACAGGAGAGCACCCTGTCCAAAGACCTGGACGGCACAGGCAGTGCAGAAAACCGGCTGGAGGCGAAACAATGCACGATACAGCCTGTGAAACGGCACAGAAGGTACATCGATACCAAAAGCTAGCAGCAGAAACCAAGGTGCCAGACCCAGGAACAGTCCCAAGCGCCTCCACAGCTTCTGCAAGCCAATCCTATGACAGCCCCAGGAGGGAAAAGAAAATGCAGGACCAAAACCAAAATGCCACAAGCGTGCAAGTCCACCACCACAAGTGCAGCCGACAGGGAAGGAACCTGCATAAGGAGCCGCCCCGCACCATCACCCCGCAGAAGGGCAGGAGCGAAGACTCATGAAAAGGAGCAAAATCGCCCCCAGGAAAACGAGTAGCGCCGAGACAGCGCGAAGAGGAGAGAAATGCACAAAAGAACAAGATGGCCAAACATCCAGAAACTGCCGGGAAGAGGACCCACAAGCCCTAGAAAGGGCCGGAGGGAAGCTAAACCGAATGACGACAGACGTACCAGAAAACGGGAAGGAGCTGACTTGGGTTAGAAGACCCAGAATTGCTTTTTCCCACTCTCTCTCTCTCATTATTCCTGCCCGTTCAATCTCCGCCACACACGTACATTTACGTTTACAGTAGAGTGAAGGAGGAGGGGCCCACTGGGAAGTGTGTCAAGGAAAACCCCGCACAAGACGCCGTCAGAGTAGCAGGCGCCGGCCCTGTCAACGAGAGGAGCAGCAGTGTCATCGCCTGCTGCTGTCTCTCTATGGTGTGGGTGCCGGAAGCCACTGAGCGACCGGGGACAAGGAAGAAAGATGTCGGTGACGGGTGTCACGAGCCCCAACAGATGATGAATGCAGTATACGGCGCTAGGACTGTGACCTGCGCCAGTCGGACTGATTGACATGTCAACGGCTCACAGTGGGTGTTTATCTCCCCTCCGGTTATCCGCTTTCTCCTTTCCCACGGCAATTGGGTCCAGCTACCAAGGCTACCCCAAAACTGTCCCAAACCTTCGAAAACAAAAGAAGCAAACAAAGAACGAAGGCACAAAAAACTCCGTCGCACCCGAGACCAAAAGTCATGCAGAACCCCAAGTAGAGGGGGACATGACTGAGAAGGCCCGTCCTGGAAAAAGGGGCAAAGACTGTAGAAAAACACCCACCTACAGGACGGAAACAACGGGCACACTGGACAAGGAAAACCGAGCCCAGGGAGGGACCGACGCCCACAAAGCACGGGCGGAGCGGGGGAACGGAAAAACTCCAAGGAAGGGAGCCTACTAGGCTCCGGAACTTGAACTTAAACCGGAGGAAAAGTGAGGGGCGAGACGAAGACCCCCACCGTTGCACCGTGGAACAAAGTGGAGGCAGGGCCCTGAACTCAAAGCAAGGTTAGACAAGCATAGGAGAGAGGCAGGAGTACAGGCAGAGGTCGCATCGAAAGGCCAAGAGGCCACCCGCAGACGGGAAAGCAGGTGGAGAGAACAAGAGCAGCCCAATATGGGCTTATAGCCCTGCAGCAGGCACCTGGGTGATACGGACCACGGTCACAAGTACGGACGTACACCCATGCCTATGTCCAAAAATAGCGTCAGGACGAAGGAAACGCCAAACCGCACCAACTCACCTGCAGAACATAGGCGCTGAAAGGCCATGACTATGGCCTATGGCTTAGTTAGGGGAGAAGGTGGTGGAGGCCAAGACCGTCAGTAGTTTCAAAGCGTTATATGACAAAGAGTGCTGGGAAGACGGGACACCACGAGCGTAGCTCTCATCCTGTAACTACACTTAGGTAATTACACTTAGGTAATTACGCAAGCTTCCGAGTCCGTAGCCGCCAGAGGTGGCCAGGGCGCCCTTGCTGGAGAGGAGGGGAGCGGCGAAGGAGGCTCCCCACCCTAGAACGCAGGGAAAAACCTTGTGACTTCCCCACAGCGGGGAAGGGGGCACATATGGGGATATGATCACCACATGTAAAATTCCAAAGGGAATTGATAGGGTAGATAAAGACAGGCTATGTAACACAAGGGGCACACGCACATGGGGATACATGTGGAAACTGAGTGCCCAAAGGAGCCACAAAGATAGTAGAAAGAACTGTTTTAGTGGCAGAGTGGTTGACAAATGGAATGCATGAGGAAGTGATGTGGTGGAGGCTGACTCCATACTCAGATTCAAGTGTAGATACGATAGAGCCCAATAGGCTCGGTAATCTAAACCTGTTGATTGACGGTTAAGAGGCGGGACCAAAGAGCCAGAGCTCAACCCCCGCAAACACAACTAGGTGAGTACATCAGCACCCCAGACAACCCCCAAGCAACGGGGCACGGAGCGGATGAAGAAAAGAGCGAGAGGCGAAGCCCCCCGAGAGAAATGGATGCACAACATGTGTGCACACCGCCCGGAACCAAAACAAACTCACGGCGCATGCGCAGGGCGAGAAGTAGCCCAAAATTGCCACAAGTAGCCCAAAATTGCTACAAGTAGCGGGACACGCAGGAGGTAAGCCGCAAAGGCCAACGGCACCGCAGACGAAGAGATGCGGTTAGCCGAAAAACTCCGGAAGACGGAACCGAAGGAACCACAGGGACACGGAACCGAAGGAACCACAGGGACACGGAACCGAACCCGGGGAGGAGCAGAACCCAAGCCCAAATCGTATGCAGAGGGGGGAAAGAAAAACCCCACTCCTCGCAACAGTAAGCCCCACTCAGAAGGACGGAATCCAGGCGGGGCGCAATGGAGCACAAAGCCCCCCAAGGCCGCGCCTCCCCAACCCCAGGAGCCTCTACACCAGGCCCGGGGCCTGGTTGATGGGGTTCTGGGAGTTCTTCTACTCCCCAAGCCCGGCCCGAGGCCAGGCTCGACTTGTGAGAGCTTGGTCCACCAGGCTGTTGCTTGGAGCGGCCCGCAGGGCCACATACCCACCACAGCCTGGCTGGTCCTGAACTTCTCTTAGAAAACTGTCCAGTTTTCTCTTGAAAATGTCCACGGTTGTTCCGGCAATATTTCTTACAGTCGCTGGGAGGATGTTGAACAACCGCGGACCTCTGATGTTTATACAGTGCTCTCTGATTGTGCCTATGGCACCTCTGCTCTTCACTGGATCAATCTTGCACTTTCTTCCATATCGTTCACTCCAGTACGTTGTTATTTTACTGTGCAGATTTGGGACCTGGCCCTCCAGTATTTTCCATGTGTATATTATTTAGTATCTCTCTCGTCTCCTTTCTAGAGAGTACATTTGGAGAGCTTTGAGACGATCCCAATAATTTAGGTGCTTTATCTCGTCTATGCGTGCCGTATATGTTCTCTGTATTCCCTCTATTTCAGCAATCTCTCCTGCTCTGAAGGGGGAAGTGAGTACTGAGCAGTACTCGAGACGGGACAACACAAGTGACTTGAAGAGTACAACCATTGTGATGGGATCCCTGGATTTGAAAGTTCTCGTAATCCATCCGATCATTTTTCTGGCTGACGCAATATTTGCTTGGTTATGCTTCCTAAACGTTAGATCGACTGACATCATTATTCCCAAATCCTTGACATGCTGTTTTTCTACTATGGGAAGATTTGATTGTGTTTTGTACCCTGTATTATGTTTCAGATCCTCATTTTTGCCGTACCTGAGTACCTGAAATTTATCACTGTTAAACATCATGTTATTTTCTGCTGCCCAATCGAAAACTTTGTTGACATCTGCTTGTAGTTTTTCAATGTCTTCAGCAGAGGTAATTTTCATGCTGATTTTTGTGTCATCTGCAAAGGACGACACGAAGCTGTGACGTGTATTTTTTTCTATATCAGATATGAGAATAAGGAACAGTAGTGGTGCATGGACTGTACCTTGAGGTACAGAGCTTTTAACATCGCTTGGACTCGATTTTATCTGATTGACTGTTACTCTTTGTGTTCTGTTCGACAGGAAATTGAGTATCCAGCGTCCTACTTTTCCAGTTATTCCCATTGACTTCATTTTGTGAGCTATCACCCCATGGTCACATTTGTCGAACGCCTTTGCAAAGTCTGTGTATACAACATCAGCATTTTGCTTTTCTTCTAGGGCTTCTGTGATTTTGTCATAGTGGTTGAGTAACTGTGACAGACAGGATCTTCCCGCTCTAAATCCATGTTGTCCTGGGTTGTGCAATTCATTTTTTTCCATAAAACTAGAAATTTGATTCCTAATCACTCTTTCAAACACTTTTATTATGTGTGATGTTAGTGCAACTGGCCTATAATTTTTTGCCAAGGCTTTACTCCCCCCCTTGTGCAACGGAGCTATATCTGCAGATTTAAGTGCTGCTGGTATCTCCCCTGTATCCAGGCTCTTTCTCCACATTACGCTGAGTGCTCTCGCTACTGGTACTTTACATTTCTTTATGAATATTGAATTCCATGAGTCAGGCCCCGGAGCTGAGTGCATAGGCATATTGTCAATTTCTCTTTCAAAATCTTCCGAGTTTGTGGTAATATCCATTATATTATCTGCAGCTTGAATGTCATTCATAAAGAAGCTGTCATAAAGAAGCCGAGTCGACCTCCCAAGCCCCGGCCCCACAAGAAAAAGCCGGGGCAGCCGAAAGAGCTGGAAGACAAGGGGCCCACTGGTCAGACCCCGGAGCATCGGCCGGAGGAACAGACTCGAATGCCTCCGCAGCTACCCCGGACGGGGCAACCCCCGAAACTGCCCAAGTCTCAGAACCTCGAACCCCGCCCCGACCGCGAAGCCTACAGACGCGTAGGGGCCGGAAGCAGGAGGGGGAAATCAAGGGGCGTGGAAGAACCAAGGCCGAAGCGACCAAAACCCCAAAGTGTGTCCCTACACAAGCGGGGCAGCATCGGGGCGTCCGGGGAAGCGACAAACCTGAGCGCGTTGCAACCAACCTACCCTGCAACGCGCGAGCTGCCTGCACCCACGGGAATTCATCAGCAGACTGGGTGAATGGAGTCACGAACAAGCAACAAAGCTCGCAGGACTCAGGGTCGAATATGTCACCGACCCAACAGGCAGCATGACGGAGGCAAAAACAAGGAGAGTCACCCTGATACAAAGGGACAGAGCAACCCTCAACTCTCACAAAGCGAGAGGGGACGCAAGGGTCTCCACAATCGGACCCGAGAGCCCCCGGGGGGTTTCCCAGGGCCCCTAGACTGGGTCTGAAAGGGTTATCCCAGGCAGGGCACTGCTAACCGGCGCCCAAACTACCAAGCAAACTGCTAAAGCTGAACCCACGGGACTTGTCCACCCGTGAGGGCGAAGCAGGGGGTGCCACCACACAAACGAACCTAATATAAGGGGGGGGGGGAACAAGGCAGACCCCCCTACCAGGCAAAAACAAATATAAAACAAAAACCACACAAGTGGACAACGTACCCAGAGGGAACAGAGCCGGCCGCTGTTATAGGTGAAAACTAGCTACGCAGTACCCTGCGCCCCACCAGTGTTACAAACTACCACTTACCCCAAGGGAAACAAGGGAGGAAAACTCCCAAACTCTCGGGGCGGCCAAACGCCAAGCAGCGAAAAGCCAACAGAGGTAGACCCAAGGTGACTTGTGGAAGGCAACCCCAAGCCCCAAGGGCGGTACTTACAGGGCACTCAGGGAAGGTGACCCTAAGCACATGCAGCCTGAGTACCTGAGAATACTACTCCCAGCTCACACGATCACCGTAAGAGCAGCACTGCAAACAAGTCACAGCACAGAAACAAGACCGGAGCTGGAGCCACACGACCGTGCAATATCCCATCAGCCGAGGAACTGGGGCGGGGATAGCCGGCACAAGGGTCTGGGGCTCCCCCTCCCCCTCCCGGGGAGGGGGGAGCTGCGCAGACATGCGGCGCGGCTCGTGTGCCGTCATGCTTGTTAGTTCGTTTTCCTGGGGGAGTTCTGTCCACTCGTTTGTCAATTTTTGTTGTTAACCAGAATAGGGGTTTGTTTTGTGGCGCTTACCTTTCTGGGTGCCTGTCCCGGTCGATGGCAGATATAGAATGCTCCAAATCACATGTGCATTTCTATGGGCCATTGCTCCCCGTGCCTCTCTGAGGGGGCCAGGTTGTGGCTCTTGGTCCCCGGTAGGCCTAAAACTCCACCCACATCGACTGATGCAAAATAGTTAGGGTATCCATATCAGCCATGGATAGCTCCGGGGAGCCGTAGGGGCTCCCCCCAGAAAAGCAGTATGAGGACATGTTTAGCACTCCGATACTCAGTATGAAAGTGGAAGATTCGGACAATTTCTTTATGAATGATACTCAAACACCTGTAAATATAACCGATATCAACACGACCGTGGCAGATTTTGAAAAAGAAATTGACAATGTGCCCATGCACTCAGCCCCGGGTCCAGACTCATGGAATTCAATATATATAAAGAAATGCAAAGTGCCAGTAGCACAGGCACTCAGTATAGTGTGGAGGAAGAGCTTGGACACAGGGGAGATACCAGATGCACTTAAAGCAGCAGACATTGCCCCTCTACACAAGGGTGGTAGCAAAGCATTGGCAAAGAATTATAGACCAGTTGCACTAACGTCCCACATAATAAAAGTATTTGAGAGAGTGATCAGGAGTCAGGTCACAAGATTCATGGAAACCAATGACCTCCACAATCCAGGCCAACATAGATTTCGAGCAGGAAGATCATGCCTCTCACAGCTACTTGACCACTATGACAAAATCACTGAGGCATTAGAGGAAAAACATAATGCATATGTCGTATACACAGATTTTGCAAAGGCATTAACAAATGTGACCATGGAGTGATTGCACGCAAAATGACAAAATGAGGTCAATGGGTATAACTGGTAAAGTAGGACATGGATACTCAATTTCCTATCGAACAGAACACAAAGAGTAACAGTCAATCAAGTAAAATCGAGTCCAAGCGCAGTTAAAAGATCTGTACCTCAAGGTACAGTTCTTGCAGCACTGCTGTTCCTTATTCTCATATCAGATACAGACAAAAACACAAGTCACAGCTTCGTGTCATCCTTTGCAGATGATACAAAAATCAGCATGAAATTGCCTCTGCTGAAGACATTGATAAACTAC
>WNGS01001967.1:0-21137 GCA_020271785.1 Procambarus virginalis
ACCGCTGGCTACCTCAACTGCTGGCTTCCTCCATCACTGGCTACCTCCACCGTTGGCTACGTCCACCATTGGCTACCTTAACCGCTGGCTACCTCCATCACTGGCTACCTCCACCGTTGGCTACCTCCACCGTTGGCTACCTCAACCGTTGGCTACTTCCATCACTGGCTACCTCCACCGTTGGCTACCTCCACCATTGGCTACCTCAACCGCTGGCTACCTCCGTCACTGGCTACCTCCACCGTTGGCTACCTCAACTGCTGGCTACCTCCATCACTGGCTACCTCCACCGTTGGCTACCTCAACCGCTGGCTACCTCCATCACTAGCTACCTCTTCCGTTGGCTACCTACATCATTGGCTACCTCCACCATTGGCTACCTCAACCGCTGGCTACCTCCATCACTAGCTACCTCCTCCGTTGGCTACCTCCACCATTGGCTACCTCAACCGCTGGCTACCTCCATCGCTAGCTACCTCCTCCGTTGGCTACCTACATCATTGGCTACCTCCACCATTGGCTACCTCAACCGCTGGCTACCTCCATCACTAGCTACCTCCTCCGTTGGCTACCTCCATCATTGGCTACCTCCACCATTGGCTACCTCAACCGCTGGCTACCTCCATCACTAGCTACCTCATCCGTTGGCTACCTCAACCGCTGGCTACCTCCGTCACTAGCTACCTCCACCGTTGGCTACCCCAACTGCTGGCTACTTCCATCACTGGCTACCTCATCCGTTGGCTACCTCAACTGCTGGCTACTTCCATCACTGGCAACCTCCACCGTTGGCTACCTCACCTGCTGGCTACCTCCATCACTAGCTACCTCCACCGTTGGCTACCTCCATCACTGGCAACCTCCACCGTTGGCTACCTCAACTGCTGGCTACCTCCATCACTAGCTACCTCCACTGTTGGCTACCTCAACTGCTGGCTACCTCTATCGCTAGCTACCTCATCCGTTGGCTACCTCCATCACTGGCTACCTCCACCATTGGCTACCTCCATCACTGGCAACCTCCACCGTTGGCTACCTCAACTGCTGGCTACTTCCATCACTGGCTACTTCCACCGTTGGCTACCTCAACTGCTGGCTACTTCCATCACTGGCTACCTCCACCGTTGGCTACCTCCACCGTTGGCTACCTCAACTGCTGGCTACCTCCATCACTGGCTACCTCCACCGTTGGCTACCTCAACTGCTGGCTACCTCCATCACTTGCTACCTCCACCGTTGGCTACCTCAACTGCTGGCTACCTCCATCACTGGCTACCTCCACCGTTGGCTACCTCAACTGCTGGCTACCTCCACCGCTGGCTACCTCAACTGCTGGCTTCCTCCATCACTGGCTACCTCCACCGTTGGCTACCTCAACTGCTGGCTACCTCCGTCACTAGCTACCTCCACCGTTGGCTACCTCAACTGCTGGCTACCTCCATCACTGGCTACCTCCACCGTTGGCTACCTCAACTGCTGGCTACCTCCATCACTGGCTACCTCCACCGTTGGCTACCTCAACCGCTGGCTACCTCCATCACTGGCTACCTCCATCACTGGCTACCTCAACTGCTGGCTACCTCCACCGTTGGCTACCTCAACCGCTGGCTACCTCCATCACTGGCTACCTCCACCGTTGGCTACCTCAACCGCTGGCTACCTCCATCACTGGCTACCTCCACCGTTGGCTACCTCAACTGCTGGCTACCTCCATCACTGGCTACCTCCACCGTTGGCTACCTCAACTGCTGGCTACCTCCATCACTGGCTACCTCCACCGTTGGCTACCTCAACTGCTGGCTACTTCCATCACTAGCTACCTCAACCGTTGGCTACCTCAACTGCTGGCTACCTCCATCACTGGCTACCTCCACCGTTGGCTACCTCAACCGCTGGCTACCTCCATCACTGGCTACCTCCATCACTGGCTACCTCAACTACTGGCTACCTCCACCGTTGGCTACCTCAACTGCTGGATACCTCCATCACTGGCTACCTCAACCGTTGGCTACCTCAACTGCTGGCTACCTCCATCACTGGCTACCTCCACCGTTGGCTACCTCAACCGCTGGCTACCTCCATCACTGGCTACCTCCACCGTTGGCTACCTCAACCGCTGTCTACCTCCATCACTGGCTACCTCCATCACTGGCTACCTCCACCGTTGGCTACCTCAACTGCTGGCTACCTCCATCACTGGCTACCTCCACCGTTGGCTACCTCAACCGCTGGCTACCTCCATCACTGGCTACCTCCGTCACTGGCTACCTCTTCCGTTGGCTACCTCAACCGCTGGCTACCTCCATCACTGGCTACCTCCATCACTGGCTACCTCCACCGTTGGCTACCTCAACCGCTGGCTACCTCCATCACTGGCTACCTCCATCACTGGCTACCTCCATCACTGGCTACCTCAACCGTTGGCTACCTCCATCACTGGCTACCTCCATCACTGGCTACCTCCATCACTGGCTACCTCCATCACTGGCTACCTCCATCACTGGCTACCTCCATCACTGGCTACCTCCATCACTGGCTACCTCCACCGTTGGCTACCGCCATCACTGGCTACCTCCACCGTTGGCTACCTCAACCGCTGGCTACCTCCATCACTGGCTACCCCCACCGTTGGCTACCTCAACTGCTGGCTACCTCCATCACTGGCTACCTCCACCGTTGGCTACCTCAACTGCTGGCTACCTCCATCACTAGCTACCTCCACCGTTGGCTACCTCAACTGCTGGCTACCTCCATCACTAGCTACCTCCACCGTTGGCTACCTCCATCACTGGCTACCTCCATCACTGGCTACCTCCACCGTTGGCTACCTCAACCGCTGCCTACCTCCATCACTGGCTACCTCCACCGTTGGCTACCTCAACTGCTGGCTACCTCCATCACTGGCTACCTCCACCGTTGGCTACCTCAACCGCTGGCTACCTCCATCACTGGCTACCTCCACCGTTGGCTACCTCAACTGCTGGCTACCTCCATCACTAGCTACCTCCACCGTTTGCTACCTCCACCAGGAGGTAGCCAACGATAGAGGTAGACAACGGTTGAGGTCGCCAACTAGCCAACGAGGGAGGGAGTGTTACAGGGAAGGAGAGAGTTACAGGGAAGGACAGTGTTTATTGCGTGAGTGTGATACAGGCAGGGAGAGTGTTACAGGCAGGGAGAGTGTTACAGGTAGGGAGAGTGTTACAGGGAAGAGTGTGTTACTAGGAGTCAAATTGTTACAGGGCGTGAGTGTGATACAGGGAGGGAGTGCGTTACAGAGATGGAGTGTTACAGGGAGAGAATGTTACAGAGGTGAGTGTTACAAGGAGGGAGAGTGTTACAGGGAGGGACAGTGTTACAGAGAGAGTATGTATTGCATGGAGGGAGAGTGTTACAGGGAAGGAGAGTGTTACAGGGAAGGAGTGTGTTACAGGGAAGGAGAGTGTTACAGGGAAGGAGAGTGTTACAGGGAAGGAGAGTGTTACAGAGAAGGAGAGTGTTACAGGGAAGGAGAGTGTTACAGGGAAGGAGAGTGTTACAGGGAAGGAGTGTGTTACAGGAAGGAGAGTGTTACAGGGAAGGAGAGTGTTACAGGGAAGGAGAGTGTTACAGGGAAGGAGAGTGTTACAGGGAAGGAGAGTGTTACAGGGAAGGAGAGTGTTACAGGGAAGGACAGTGTTACAGGGAAGGAGAGTGTTACAGGGAAGGAGAGTGTTACAGGGAAGGACAGTGTTACAGGGAAGGACAGTGTTACAGGGAAGGACAGTGTTACAGGGAAGGAGTGTGTTACAGAGAAGGAGTGTGTTACAGGGAAGTAGAGTGTTACAGAGAAGGAGTGTGTTACAGGGAAGGAGAGTGTTACAGGGAAGGAGAGTGTTACAGGGAAGGACAGTGTTACAGGGAAGGACAGTGTTACAGGGAAGGAGTGTGTTACAGAGAAGGAGTGTGTTACAGGGAAGTAGAGTGTTACAGGGAAGGACAGTGTACAGGGAAGGACAGTGTTACAGGGAAGTAGAGTGTTACAGAGAAGGAGAGTGTTACAGGGAAGGACAGTGTTACAGGGAAGGAGAGTGTTACAGGGAAGGAGAGTGTTACAGGGATGGAGAGTGTTACAGAGAAGGAGTGTTACAGGGAAGTAGAGTGTTACAGAGAGGAGAGTGTTACAGAGAGGGAGTGTGTTACTGGGAGGGAGAGTGTTACAGGGAAGGAGAGTGTTACAGGGAAGGAGAGTGTTACAGGGAAGTAGAGTGTTACAGGGAAGGAGAGTGTTACAGGGAAGGAGAGTGTTAGAGGAAGGAGAGTGTTACAGGGATGGAGAGTGTTACAGAGGAGTGTGTTACAGGGAAGTAGAGTGTTGCAGAGAGGGAGAGTGTTACAGAGAGGGAGTGTGTTACTGGGAGGGAGAGTGTTACAGGGAAGGAGAGTGTTACAGGGAAGGATAGTATTACCGGGAGGGAGTGTGTTACTAGGAGGGAGAGTGTTACAGGGAAGGAGAGTTTAGAGGGAGGGAGAGTGTTACAAGGAGTGAGTGTGGTTACTAGAGGGAGAGTGTTACTGGGAGGGAGAGTGTTACTGGGAGGGAGAGTGTTACAGGGAAGAGTGTGTTACAGGGAGGGAGAGTGTTACATAGGGAGTGAGTGTGTTACAGGGAGGGAGTATTACAGGGAGGGAGTATGTTACAGGGAGGAAAGTATTACAGGGAAAAGAGTGTTACAGGGAAGGAGAGTGTTACAGGGAAGGAGAGTGTTACAGGGAAGGAGAGTGTTACAGGGAAGGAGAGTGTTACAGGAAGGAGAGTGTTAAAGGAAGGAGTTCCCTGTTGGGTTACTTGTGGACCTGCGTAAGGCTTTTGACACTGTCAACCACCAAAATCTTCTTGTAAATTACATCATTATGGAGTCAGAGGTCACTCCCTGCAATACCTTCAGTCTTACCTTACTGACAGGCTCCAGTATGTTTCTGTGAATAATTCCATTTCCCCCACCCTACCCATCAACATTGGTGTTCCACAGGGCAGCACACTTGGCCCTCTCCTCTTTCTCATCTACATTAATTACCTTCCAAATGCCTCTCAACACCTCAAACCAATCTTATTTGCTGATGACACATCTTTCACTTTCTCCTGTCCTGACCCGCTTGTTCTAAATGTCACTGTTGATTCTGAACTAAATAAAGTCCATCTTTGGCTAACTGCTACAAACTCACCCTTAACATTGGCAAAACTTTCTATATTTTGTTTGGTAATAAATCCTCAAATACAATTAATCTAAGAATAAACAATACACGAATCAGTAGTAAAGTTGATGGTAAATTCCTTGGTGTCCTCATCGATAACAAACTGAATTTCCATGGACACATTCTAAATATAGCAAAAAACTTTCTAAAACTGTTGACATTCTTTCTAAGATAAAATATTATGTACCTCGCCCTGCCCTGGTGACGCTCTATTACTCTCTCATCTATCCTTTCTCAACTATGGTATTTGTGCTTGGGGTTCTTCTACCCAAAATCATTTACGTCCTCTAATTATCCAACACAAAACTTCTCTTAGAACAATATCTAACTCTGGCCCCAGACAGCACTCAGTACCCTTACTCAAACCTCTGACTATGTTAGATATTAAGTGACTGCACATCCTCTCATGTGTACTCTATATATTTAAAACTCTGAATTGTAATGTCAATACTGACCTTAAAAGCTTCTTAGAAGGTTGTAACAGAACCCATGGGCACCACACCAGAAACAACATTTGATATTCCAAGAGTACGACTTAATCAAACTAGAAATGCTCTACAAATCAAGGGTCCCAGAATGTGGAATGACCTTCCCAATCATGTCAAGGCTGTACCTCTCTCAATCAGTTTAAGATGAAAACTAAGTACTACCTAATTAACTCCATGTAACCTAGTGAACAAATCCACAAGGGCCGTGACGAGGATTCGAACCTGCGTCCGGAAGCATCCCAGACACTGGCTTAATCGACTGAGGGAGTCGATTAACATTGATCAGTAAGGATCCATAAGTTCTACTGAACTTACTGGATCCCGCAGCCTCTCCGAGGCAGAAACCAGGGTTTTACACAACCCCCCTGCACTCGAGCTATGTCAATAGGCCGTTCTCCCTCTTCGCCCTTACATCATTACACACATACCTTACCCCTAAATGTCAACCAATGTCTTACTATTTTAAACAATGCTGTTTGCTGACCAACTTGTATATTGGCTATTTTCTACCATGTTTCCCCCCTTTTTATCTTTTATTTTATTGTTTTTTCAGCGCAATTTATACTTTAAGCTCAATTACTATTAAGTTTTAGTCTAATTGTTTTTCCCCCACCTCACCTTGCCCAAAACACTATACGTACTAGTGGCTTTAGGTATTGTATGTTCTAGTTCTAACTATAAATCAATCAGAATTTTTGTAACGGCATCTATGTATGTACTTCTTCTAAACAAAATATTATTATTATTATATTATTATTATTATTATTATTACTATTATTATTATTATTATTATTATTATTATTATTATTATTATTATTATTATTATTATTAAACACAAGACAAAGTTAGAGAGGATTCAGCGAATGCCACTAGAATCGTCCCGGAGCTGAATCGTCCCAGAGCTGAGAGGTATGAGCTACGAGGAAAGAATAAATAAGCTAAAACTCACGTCCCTGGAAGACAGAAGAGTAAGGGAAGACGTGATAACCACCTACAAAATTCTCAGGGAATTGACAGGGGGACAAAGACAAACTCTTTAGCACATGCGGAACATGAACAAGGGGACACAGGTGAAAGCTGAGAACCAAATGAGCCAGAGACATTAGGAAGAACTTTTTCAGTGTCAGAGTAGTTAACAGATGGAATGCATTAGGCAGTGTGTGGTGGAGGCTGACTCCATACACAGTTTCAAAGTAGATATGATTGAGCCCAGTAGGCTCAGAACCTGTACACCAGTTGACTGAAGTTTAGAGGCGGGACCAAAGAGCTAAAGCTCAACCACCGCAATCAAAACTAAGTGAGTATAANTGACCTCCTCAGGCTACCAGGGTGACCTCTCAGGCTACCAGGGTGACCTCTCAGGCTGCAGGGTGACCTCCTCAGGCCAGGGTGACCTCCTCAGGCTACCAGGGTGACCTCCGCAGGCTGCCAGGGTGACCTCCTCAGGCTGCCAGGGTGACCTCTCAGGCTCCAGGGTGACCTCCTCAGGCTGCCAGGGTGACCTCCGCAGGCGCCAGGGTGACCTCCGCAGGCCGCCAGGGTGACCTCTGCAGGCTGCCAGGGTAACCTCCGCAGGCCGCCAGGGTGACCTCCGCAGGCCGCCAGGGCGACCTCTGCAGGCAACCAGGGTAACCTCCTCAGGCTACCAGGGTGACCTCCGCAGGCTACCAGGGTGACCTCCGCAGGCCGCCAGGGTGACCTCCGCAGGCGCCAGGGCGACCTCTGCAGGCTACCAGGGTGACCTCCTCAGGCTACCAGGGTGACCTCCTCAGGCTGCCAGGGTGACCTCTGCAGGCTGCCAGGGTGACCTCCGCAGGCTACCAGGGTGACCTCCTCAGGCTACAGGGTGACCTCCTCAGGCTACCAGGGTGACCTCCTCAGGCTGCCAGGGCGACCTCTGCAGGCTGCGTCATGTGTATAGATAAATCTTAAAGATCGTTGAACGAGGCCTAAAGTTACAGCATCAAATATTCTGTGCATCTAATACACTTTATAACAAATTGTAATGTCAGAGTTCACTAATTAGTGGTATATAAACCCTAATTACACGAGCACTCCTGGCTACTTCCATCACTGGCTACCTCCTCCGTTGGCTACCTCCTCCGTTGGCTACCTCCTCCGTTGGCTACCTCCACCTTTGGCTACCTCAACTGCTGGCTACCTCCTCCGTTGGCTACCTCAACTGCTGGCTACCTCCACCGTTGGCTACCTCAACTGCTGGCTACCTCCACCGTTGGCTACCTCCACCGTTGGCTACCTCCACCGTTGGATACCTCCACCGTTGGCTACCTCAACTGCTGGCTACCTCCTCCGTTGGCTACCTCCTCCGTTGGCTACCTCCACCGTTGGCTACCTCAACTGCTGGCTACCTCCTCCGTTGGCTACCTCCACCGTTGGCTACCTCAACTGCTGGCTACTTCCATCACTAGCTACCTCCTCCGTTGGCTACCTCCTCCGTTGGCTACCTCCACAGTTGGCTACCTCAACTGCTGGCTACCTCCTCCGTTGGCTACCTCCACCGTTGGCTACCTCCACCGTTGGCTACCTAACTGCTGGCTACTTCCATCACTAGCTACCTCCTCCGTTGGCTACCTCCTCCGTTGGCTACCTCCTCCGTTGGCTACCTCCTCAGTTCGCTACCTCAACTGCTGGCTACTTCCATCACTAGCTACCTCCTCCGTTGGCTACCTAGTCCGTTGGCTACCTCCTCCGTTGGCTACCTCCTCCGTTGGCTATCTCCTCCGTTGGCTACCTCCTCCGTTGGCTACCTCCTCCGTTGGCTACCTCAACTGCTGGCTACTTCCATCACTAGCTACCTCCACCGTTGGCTACCTCAACTGCTGGCTACCTCCATCACTGGCTACCTCCACCGTTGGCTACCTTAACTGCTGGCTACCTCCGTCACTGACTACCTCCACCGTTGGCTACCTCAACTGCTAGCTACCTCCGTCACTAGCTACCTCCACCGTTGGCTACCTCAACTGCTGGCTACCTCCATCACTAGCTACCTCCACCGTTGGCTACCTCAACTGCTGGCTACCTCCATCACTGGCTACCTCCACCGTTGGCTACCTCAACTGCTGGCTACCTCCATCACTGGCTACCTCCACCGTTGGCTACCTCAACTGCTGGCTACCTCCATCACTGGCTACCTCCACCGTTGGCTACCTCAACTGCTGGCTACCTCCATCACTGGCTACCTCCACCGTTGGCTACCTCAACTGTTGGCTACCTCCATCACTGGCTACCTCCTCCGTTGGCTACCTCAACTGCTGGCTACTTCCATCACTGGCTACCTCCACCGTTGGCTACCTCAACTCCTGGCTACCTCCATCACTGGCTACCTACCGTTGGCTACCTCAACTGCTGGCTACCTCCACCGTGGCTACCTCAACTGCTGGCTACTTCCATCACTAGCTACCTCCACCGTTGGCTACCTCAACTGCTGGCTACCTCCACCGTTGGCTACCTCAACTGCTGGCTACTTCCATCACTGGCTACCTCCACCGTTGGCTACCTCAACCGCTGGCTACCTCCACCGTTGGCTACCTCCACCGTTGGCTACCTCAACTGCTGGCTACTCCATCACTGGCTACCTCCATCGTTGGCTACCTCAACCGCTGGCTACCTCCATCACTAGCTACCTCCACCGTTGGCTACCTCAACTGCTGGCTACCTCCATCACTGGCTACCTCCACCGTTGGCTACCTCAACCGCTGGCTACCTCCATCACTAGCTACCTTCATCGTTGGCTACCTCAACTGCTGGCTACCTCCCCGTTGGCTACCTCAACTGCTGGCTACTTCCATCACTGGCTACCTCCACCGTTGGCTACCTCAACTGTTGGCTACTTCCATCACTGGCTACCTCCACCGTTGGCTACCTCAACTATTGGCTACTTCCATCACTGGCTACCTCCACCGTTGGCTACCTCAACTGCTGGCTACCTCCATCGTTGGCTACCTCAACTGCTGGCTACTTCCTCACTAGCTACCTCCACCGTTGGCTACCTCAACCGCTGGCTACTTCCGTCACTGGCTACCTCCACCGTTGGCTACCTCAACCGTTGGCTACCTCCACCGTTGGCTACCTCCACCGTTGGCTACCTCAACTGCTGGCTACTTCCATCACTAGCTACCTCCACCGTTGGCTACCTCAACCGTTGGCTACCTCCACCGTTGGCTACCTCAACTGCTGGCTACTTCCATCACTAGCTACCTCCACCGTTGGCTACCTCAACCTGGCTACTTCCATCACTGGCTACCTCCACCGTTGGCTACCTCAACTGCTGGCTACTTCCATCACTGGCTACCTCCACCGTTGGCTACCTCAACCGTTGGCTACTTCCATCACTGGCTACCTCCACCGTTGGCTACCTCAACCGCTGGCTACCTCCATCACTGGCTACCTCCACCGTTGGCTACCTCAACCGTTGGCTACCTCCACCGTTGGCTACCTCCACCGTTGGCTACCTCAACCGCTGGCTACTTCCATCACTGGCTACCTCCACCGTTGGCTACCTCCACCGTTGGCTACCTCAACTGCTGGCTACCTCCGTCACTGGCTACCTCCACCGTTGGCTACCTCAACTGCTGGCTACCTCCGTCACTGGCTACCTCCACCGTTGGCTACCTCAACTGCTGGCTACCTCCGTCACTGGCTACCTCCAACGTTGGCTACCTCAACTGCTGGCTACCTCCGTCACTGGCTACCTCCATCGTTGGCTACCTCCGTCACTGGCTACCTCCACCGTTGGCTACCTCAACTGCTGGCTACTTCCATCACTAGCTACCTCCACCGTTGGCTACCTCAACTGCTGGCTACCTCCATCACTGGCTACCTCCACCGTTGGCTACCTCAACTGCTGGCTACCTCCATCACTGGCTACCTCCACCGTTGGCTACCTCAACTGCTGGCTACCTCCGTCACTAGCTACCTCCACCGTTGGCTACCTCAACCGCTGGCTATCTCCGTCACTGGCTACCTCCACCGTTGGCTACCTCAACCGCTGGCTACTCCATCACTGGCTACCTCCACCGTTGGCTACCTCCACCGTTGGCTACCTCAACTGCTGGCTACCTCCGTCACTGGCTACCTCCATCGTTGGCTACCTCCGTCACTGGCTACCTCCACCGTTGGCTACCTCAACTGCTGGCTACTTCCATCACTAGCTACCTCCACCGTTGGCTACCTCAACTGCTGGCTACCTCCATCACTGGCTACCTCCACCGTTGGCTACCTCAACTGCTGGCTACCTCCATCACTGGCTACCTCCACCGTTGGCTACCTCAACTGCTGGCTACCTCCGTCACTGGCTACCTCCAACGTTGGCTACCTCAACTGCTCGCTACTTCCATCACTAGCTACCTCCACCGTTGGCTACCTCAACCGCTGGCTATCGCCGTCACTGGCTACCTCCACCGTTGGCTACCTCAACTGCTGGCTACCTCCATCACTAGCTACCTCCACCGTTGGCTACCTCAACTGTTGGCTACCTCCATCACTGGCTACCTCCACCGTTGGCTACCTCAACTGCTGGCTACCTCCGTCACTGGCTACCTCCACCGTTGGCTACCTCAACTGCTGGCTACTTCCATCACTGGCTACCTCCACCGTTGGCTACCTCAACTGCTGGCTACTTCCATCACTAGCTACCTCCACCGTTGGCTACCTCAACTGCTGGTTACCTCCGTCACTAGCTACCTCCACCGTTGGCTACCTCAACTGCTGGCTACCTCAACCGTTGGCTACCTCAACTGCTGGCTACCTCCGTCACTAGCTACCTCAACCGTTGGCTACCTCCTCCGTTGGCTACCTCAACTGCTGGCTACCTCAACCGTTGGCTACCTCAACTGCTGGCTACCTCCACCGTTGGCTACCTCAAATGCTGGCTACCTCCGTCACTAGCTACCTCAACCGTTGGCTACCTCAACTGCTGGTTACCTCCATCACTAGCTACCTCCACCGTTGGCTACCTCAACCGCTGGCTACCTCCGTCACTAGCTACCTCAACCGTTGGCTACCTCAACTGCTGGCTACCTCCATCACTAACTACCTCACCTTGGCTACCTCAACTGCTGGCTACCTCCATCACTGGCTACCTCCACCGTTGGCTACCTCAACTGCTGGCTACCTCCGTCACTAGCTACCTCCACCGTTGGCTACCTCAACTGCTGGCTACCTCCATCACTGGCTACCTCCACCGTTGGCTACCTCAACTGCTGGCTACCTCCATCACTGGCTACCTCCACCGTTGGCTACCTCAACTGCTGGCTACTTCCATCACTAGCTACCTCCACCGTTGGCTACCTCAACTGCTGGCTACCTCCGTCACTGGCTACCTCCACCGTTGGCTACCTCAACTACTGGCTACCTCCATCACTAGCTACCTCCACCGTTGGCTACCTCAACTGCTGGCTACCTCCATCACTGGCTACCTCCACCGTTGGCTACCTCAACTGCTGGCTACCTCCATCACTGGCTACCTCAACCGTTGGCTACCTCAACTGCTGGCTACTTCCATCACTAGCTACCTCAACCGTTGGCTACCTCAACTGCTGGCTACTTCCATCACTGGCTACCTCCACCGTTGGCTACCTCAACTGTTGGCTACTTCCATCACTGGCTACCTCCACCGTTGGCTACCTCAACTGCTGGCTACTTCCATCACTAGCTACCTCCACCGTTGGCTACCTCAACTGCTGGCTACCTCCATCACTAGCTACCTCCACCGTTGGCTACCTCAACTGCTGGCTACCTCCACCGTTGGCTACCTCCACCGTTGGCTACCTCCGTCACTGGCTACCTCCACCGTTGGCTACCTCAACTGCTGGCTACCTCCGTCACTGGCTACCTCAACCGTTGGCTACCTCAACTGCTGGCTACCTCCGTCACTGGCTACCTCCACCGTTGGCTACCTCAACTGCTGGCTACCTCCATCACTAGCTACCTCCACCGTTGGCTACCTCAACTGCTGGCTACCTCCGTCACTGGCTACCTCCACCGTTGGCTACCTCAACTGCTGGCTACCTCCGTCACTGGCTACCTCCACCGTTGGCTACCTCAACTGCTGGCTACCTCCGTCACTGGCTACCTCCACCGTTGGCTACCTCAACTGCTGGCTACCTCCGTCACTAGCTACCTCCACCGTTGGCTACCTCAACTGCTGGCTACCTCCGTCACTGGCTACCTCCACCGTTGGCTACCTCAACTGCTGGCTACTTCCATCACTAGCTACCTCCACCGTTGGCTACCTCAACCGCTGGCTACCTCCGTCACTGGCTACCTCCACCGTTGGCTACCTCAACTGCTGGCTACCTCCATCACTAGCTACCTCCACCGTTGGCTACCTCAACTGCTGGCTACCTCCGTCACTGGCTACCTCCACCGTTGGCTACCTCAACTGCTGGCTACCTCCGTCACTAGCTACCTCCACCGTTGGCTACCTCAACTGCTGGCTACCTCCGTCACTGGCTACCTCCACCGTTGGCTACCTCAACTGCTGGCTACTTCCATCTCCGGCTACCTCCACCGTTGGCTACCTCAACTGCTGGCTACTTCCATCACTAGCTACCTCCACCGTTGGCTACCTCAACTGCTGGCTACCTCCATCACTAGCTACCTCCACCGTTGGCTACCTCAACTGCTGGCTACTTCCATCACTGGCTACCTCCACCGTTGGCTACCTCAACTGCTGGCTACCTCCATCACTAGCTACCTCCACCGTTGGCTACCTCAACTGCTGGCTACCTCCATCACTGGCTACCTCAACCGTTGGCTACCTCAACTGCTGGCTACCTCCGTCACTGGCTACCTCCACCGTTGGCTACCTCACTGCTGGCTACCTCCGTCACTGGCTACCTCCACCGTTGGCTACCTCAACTGCTGGCTACCTCCATCACTAGCTACCTCCACCGTTGGCTACCTCAACTGCTGGCTACCTCCGTCACTAGCTACCTCCACCGTTGGCTACCTCCATCGTTGGCTACCTCAACTGCTGGCTACTTCCATCACTAGCTACCTCAACCGTTGGCTACCTCCTCCGTTGGCTACCTCAACTGCTGGCTACCTCAACCGTTGGCTACCTCCCCCGTTTGCTACCTCAACTGCTGGCTACCTCAACCGTTGGCTACCTCAACTGCTGGCTACCTCCACCGTTGGCTACCTCAACTGCTGGCTACCTCCGTCACTAGCTACCTCAATCGTTGGCTACCTCAACTGCTAGCTACCTCCATCACTAGCTACCTCCACCGTTGGCTACCTCAACCGCTTTCTACCTCCGTCACTAGCTACCTCAACCGTTGGCTACCTCAACTGCTGGCTACCTCCATCACTAGCTACCTCAACCGTTGGCTACCTCAACTGCTGGCTACCTCCATCACTGGCTACCTCCACCGTTGGCTACCTCAACTGCTGGCTACCTCCGTCACTAGCTACCTCCACCGTTGGCTACCTCAACTGCTGGCTACCTCCATCACTGGCTACCTCCACCGTTGGCTACCTCAACTGCTGGCTACCTCCATCACTGGCTACCTCCACCGTTGGCTACCTAACCTGCTGGCTACCTCCATCACTGGCTACCTCCACCGTTGGCTACCTCAACTGCTGGCTACTTCCATCACTAGCTACCTCCACCGTTGGGTACCTCAACTGCTGGCTACCTCCGTCACTGGCTACCTCCACCGTTGGCTACCTCAACTGCTGGCTACCTCCATCACTAGCTACCTCCACCGTTGGCTACCTCAACTGCTGGCTACCTCCATCACTGGCTACCTCCACCGTTGGCTACCTCAACTGCTGGCTACCTCCATCACTGACTACCTCAACCGTTGGCTACCTCAACTGCTGGCTACTTCCATCACTAGCTACCTCAACCGTTGGCTACCTCAACTGCTGGCTACTTCCATCACTGGCTACCTCCACCGTTGGCTACCTCAACTGTTGGCTACTTCCATCACTGGCTACCTCCACCGTTGGCTACCTCAACTGCTGGCTACTTCCATCACTGGCTACCTCCATCGTTGGCTACCTCAACTGTTGGCTACTTCCATCACTGGCTACCTCCACCGTTGGCTACCTCAACTGTTGGCTACTTCCATCACTTGCTACCTCCACCGTTGGCTACCTCAACTGTTGGCTACTTCCATCACTGGCTACCTCCATCGTTGGCTACTTCAACTGCTGGCTACCTCCATCACTAGCTACCTCCACCGTTGGCTACCTCAATTGCTGGCTACCTCCACCGTTGGCTACCTCCACCGTTGGCTACCTCCTTCACTGGCTACCTCCTCCGTTGGCTACCTCAACTGCTGGCTACCTCCGTCACTGGCTACTTCAACCGTTGGCTACCTCAACTGCTGGCTACCTCCGTCACTGGCTACCTCCACCGTTGGCTACCTCAACTGCTGGCTACCTCCATCACTAGCTACCTCCACCGTTGGCTACCTCAACTGCTGGCTACCTACGTCACTGGCTACCTCCACCGTTGGCTACCTCAACTGCTGGCTACCTCCGTCACTGACTACCTCCACCGTTGGCTACCTGAACTGCTGGCTACCTCCGTCACTGGCTACCTCCATCGTTGGCTACCTCAACTGCTGGCTACCTCCGTCACTAGCTACCTCCACCGTTGGCTACCACAACTGCTGGCTACCTCCGTCACTGGCTACCTCCACCGTTGGCTACCTCAACTGCTGGCTACTTCCATCACTAGCTACCTCCACCGTTGGCTACCTCAACCGCTGGCTACCTCCGTCACTGGCTACCTCCACCGTTGGCTACCTCAACTGCTGGCTACCTCCGTCACTGGCTACCTCCACCGTTGGCTACCTCAACTGCTGGCTACCTCCGTCACTGGTTACCTCCATCGTTGGCTACCTCAACTGCTGGCTACCTCCGTCACTAGCTACCTCCACCGTTGGCTACCTCAACTGCTGGCTACCTCCGTCACTGGCTACCTCCACCGTTGGCTACCTCAACTGCTGGCTACTTCCATCACTAGCTACCTCCACCGTTGGCTACCTCAACCGCTGGCTACCTCCGTCACTGGCTACCTCCACCGTTGGCTACCTCAACTGCTGGCTACTTCCATCACTAGCTACCTCCACCGTTGGCTACCTCAACTGTTGGCTACTTCCATCACTGGCTACCTCCACCGTTGGCTACCTCAACTGTTGGCTACTTCCATCACTGGCTACCTCCACCGTTGGCTACCTCAACCGTTGGCTACCTCCACCGTTGGCTACCTCAACTGCTGGCTACTTCCATCACTAGCTACCTCCACCGTTGGCTACCTCAACTGCTGGCTACTTCCATCACTGGCTACCTCCACCGTTGGCTACCTCAACCGTTGGCTACCTCCACCGTTGGCTACCTCACTGCTGGCTACTTCCATCACTAGCTATCTCCACCGTTGGCTACCTCAACTGCTGGCTACTTCCATCACTGGCTACCTCCACCGTTGGCTACCTCAGCTGTTGGCTACTTCCATCACTGGCTACCTCCACCGTTGGCTACCTCAACCGTTGGCTACCTCCACCGTTGGCTACCTCAACTGCTGGCTACTTCCATCACTAGCTACCTCCACCGTTGGCTACCTCAACCGCTTGCTACCTCCATCACTAGCTACCTCAACCGTTGGCTACCTCAACCGTTGGCTACCTCAACCGTTGGCTACCTCAACCGCTGGCTACCTCCATCACTAGCTACCTCCACCGTTGGCTACCTGAACTGCTGGCTACTTCCATCACTAGCTACCTCCACCGTTGGCTACCTCAACCGCTGGCTACCTCCATCACTAGCTACCTCCACCGTTGGCTACCTCAACTGCTGGCTACTTCCATCACTAGCTACCTCCACCGTTGGCTACCTCAACTGCTGGCTACCTCAACCGTTGGCTACCTCAACTGCTGGCTACCTCCACCGTTGGCTACCTCAACTGCTGGCTACCTCCGTCACTAGCTACCTCAATCGTTGGCTACCTCAACTGCTGGCTACCTCCATCACTAGCTACCTCCACCGTTGGCTACCTCAACCGCTGGCTACCTCCGTCACTAGCTACCTCAACCGTTGGCTACCTCAACTGCTGGCTACTCCATCACTAGCTACCTCAACCGTTGGCTACCTCAACTGCTGGCTACCTCCATCACTGGCTACCTCCACCGTTGGCTACCTCAACTGCTGGCTACCTCCGTCACTAGCTACCTCCACCGTTGGCTACATCAACTGCTGGCTACCTCCATCACTGGCTACCTCCACCGTTGGCTACCTCAACTGCTGGCTACCTCCATCACTGGCTACCTCCACCGTTGGCTACCTAACTGCTGGCTACCTCCATCACTGGCTACCTCCACCGTTGGCTACCTCAACTGCTGGCTACTTCCATCACTAGCTACCTCCACCGTTGGGTACCTCAACTGCTGGCTACCTCCGTCACTGGCTACCTCCACCGTTGGCTACCTCAACTGCTGGCTACCTCCATCACTAGCTACCTCCACCGTTGGCTACCTCAACTGCTGGCTACCTCCATCACTGGCTACCTCCACCGTTGGCTACCTCAACTGCTGGCTACCTCCATCACTGGACTACCTCAACCGTTGGCTACCTCAACTGCTGGCTACTTCCTCACTAGCTACCTCAACCGTTGGCTACCTCAACTGCTGGCTACTTCCATCACTGGCTACCTCCACCGTTGGCTACCTCAACTGTTGGCTACTTCCACACTGGCTACCTCCACCGTTGGCTACCTCAACTGCTGGCTACTTCCATCACTGGCTACCTCCATCGTTGGCTACCTCAACTGTTGGCTACTTCCATCACTGGCTACCTCCACCGTTGGCTACCTCAACTGTTGGCTACTTCCATCACTGGCTACCTCCATCGTTGGCTACTTCAACTGCTGGCTACCTCCATCACTAGCTACCTCCACCGTTGGCTACCTCAATTGCTGGCTACCTCCACCGTTGGCTACCTCCACCGTTGGCTACCTCCTTCACTGGCTACCTCCACCGTTGGCTACCTCAACTGTGGCTACCTCCGTCACTGGCTACCTCAACCGTTGGCTACCTCAACTGCTGGCTACCTCCGTCACTGGCTACCTCCACCGTTGGCTACCTCAACTGCTGGCTACCTCCATCACTAGCTACCTCCACCGTTGGCTACCTCAACTGCTGGCTACCTCCGTCACTGGCTACCTCCACCGTTGGCTACCTCAACTGCTGGCTACCTCCGTCACTGGCTACCTCCACCGTTGGCTATCTCAACTGCTGGCTACCTCCGTCACTGGCTACCTCCACGTTGGCTACCTCAACTGCTGGCTACCTCCGTCACTAGCTACCTCCACCGTTGGCTACCTCAACTGCTGGCTACCTCCGTCACTGGCTACCTCCACCGTTGGCTACCTCAACTGCTGGCTACTTCCATCACTAGCTACCTCCACCGTTGGCTACCTCAACCGCTGGCTACCTCCGTCACTGGCTACCTCCACCGTTGGCTACCTCAACTGCTGGCTACTTCCATCACTAGCTACCTCCACCGTTGGCTACCTCAACTGTTGGCTACTTCCATCACTGGCTACCTCCACCGTTGGCTACCTCAACTGTTGGCTACTTCCATCACTGGCTACCTCCACCGTTGGCTACCTCAACCGTTGGCTACCTCCACCGTTGGCTACCTCAACTGCTGGCTACTTCCATCACTAGCTACCTCCACCGTTGGCTACCTCAACTGCTGGCTACTTCCATCACTGGCTACCTCCACCGTTGGCTACCTCAACCGTTGCTACCTCCACCGTTGGCTACCTCAACTGCTGGCTACTTCCATCACTAGCTATCTCCACCGTTGGCTACCTCAATGCTGGCTACCTCCATCACTGGCTACCTCAACCGTTGGCTACCTCAACTGCTGGCTACCTCCGTCACTGGCTACCTCCACCGTTGGCTACCTCAACTGCTGGCTACCTCCGTCACTGGCTACCTCCACCGTTGGCTACCTCAATTGCTGGCTACCTCCATCACTAGCTACCTCCACCGTTGGCTACCTCAACTGCTGGCTACCTCCGTCACTAGCTACCTCCACCGTTGGCTACCTCCATCGTTGGCTACCTCAACTGCTGGCTACTTCCATCACTACCTACCTCACCGTTGGCTACCTCCTCCGTTGGCTACCTCAACTGCTGGCTACCTCACCGTTGGCTACCTCAACTGCTGGCTACCTCCGTCACTAGCTACCTCAACCGTTGGCTACCTCCCCCGTTTGCTACCTCACTGCTGGCTACCTCAACCGTTGGCTACCTCAACTGCTGGCTACCTCCACCGTTGGCTACCTCAACTGCTGGCTACCTCCGTCACTAGCTACCTCAATCGTTGGCTACCTCAACTGCTGGCTACCTCCATCACTAGCTACCTCCACCGTTGGCTACCTCAACGCTGGCTACCTCCGTCATAGCTACCTCAACCGTTGGCTACCTCAACTGCTGGCTACCTCCATCACTAGCTACCTCCAACCGTTGGCTACCTCAACTGCTGGCTACCTCCATCACTGGCTACCTCCACCGTTGGCTACCTCAACTGCTGGCTACCTCCATCACTGGCTACCTCCACCGTTGGCTACCTCAACTGCTGGCTACCTCCATCACTGGCTACCTCCACCGTTGGCTACCTCAACTGCTGGCTACCTCCATCACTGGCTACCTCCACCGTTGGCTACCTCAACTGCTGGCTACTTCCATCACTGGCTACCTCCACCGTTGGCTACCTCAACTGCTGGCTACCTCCGTCACTGGCTACCTCCACCGTTGGCTACCTCAACTGCTGGCTACCTCCATCACTGCTACCTCCACCGTTGGCTACCTCAACTGCTGGCTACCTCCATCACTGCTACCTCCACCGTTGGCTACCTCAACTGCTGGCTACCTCCATCACTGGCTACCTCAACCGTTCTACCTCAACTGCTGGCTACTTCATCACTAGCTACCTCAACCGTTGGCTACCTCAACTGCTGGCTACTTCCATCACTGGCTACCTCCACCGTTGGCTACCTCAACTGTTGGCTACTTCCATCACTGGCTACCTCCACCGTTGGCTACCTCAACTGCTGGCTACTTCCATCACTGCTACCTCCACCGTTGGCTACCTCAACTGTTGGCTACTTCCATCACTGGCTACCTCCACCGTTGGCTACCTCAACTGTTGGCTACTTCCATCACTGGCTACCTCCACCGTTGGCTACCTCAACTGTTGGCTACTTCCTCACGGCTACCTCCATCGTTGGCTACTTCAACTGCTGGCTACCTCCATCACTAGCTACCTCCACGTTGGCTACCTCAATTGCTGGCTACCTCCACCGTGGCTACCTACCACCCGTTGGCTACCTCCTTCACTGGGCTACCTCCTCCGTTGGCTACCTCAACTGCTGGCTACCTCCGTCACTGCTACCTCAACCGTTGGCTACCTCAACTGCTGGCTACCCTCCGTCACTGGCTACCTCCACCGTTGGCTACCTCAACTGCTGGCTACCTCCATCACTAGCTACCTCCACCGTTGGCTACCTCAACTGCTGGCTACCTACGTCACTGGCTACCTCCACCGTTGGCTACCTCAACTGCTGGCTACCTCCGTCACTGACTACCTCCACCGTTGGCTACCTGAACTGCTGGCTACCTCCGTCACTGGCTACCTCCATCGTTGGCTACCTCAACTGCTGGCTACCTCCGTCACTAGCTACCTCCACCGTTGGCTACCTCAACTGCTGGCTACCTCCGTCTGGCTACCTCCCGTTGGCTACCTCAACTGCTGGCTACTTCCATCACTAGCTACCTCCACCGTTGGCTACCTCAACCGCTGGCTACCTCCGTCACTGGCTACCTCCACCGTTGGCTACCTCAACCGCTGGCTACCTCCGTCACTGGCTACCTCCACCGTTGGCTACCTCAACTGCTGGCTACCTCCGTCACTGGCTACCTCCATCGTTGCTACCTCAACTGCTGGCTACCACCTTCCGTCACTAGCTACCTCCACCGTTGGCTACCTCAACTGCTGGCTACCTCCGTCACTGGCTACCTCCACCGTTGCTACCTGAACTGCTGGCTACTTCCATCACTAGCTACCTCCACCGTTGGCTACCTCAACTGCTGGCTACCTCCGTCACTGGCTACCTCCACCGTTGGCTACTCTCTGCGGCTACTTCCATCACTAGCTACCTCCACCGTTGGCTACCTCAACCGCTTGCTACCTCCATCACTAGCTACCTCAACCGTTGGCTACCTCAACCGTTGGCTACCTCAACCGTTGGCTACCTCAACCGCTGAGTGATGGAGGTAGCCAGCGGTTGAGGTAGCCAACGGTGGAGGTAGCTAGTGATGGAAGTAGCCAGCAGTTCAGGTAGCCAACGGTGGAGGTAGCTAGTGATGGAGGTAGC
>WNGS01001969.1:0-16959 GCA_020271785.1 Procambarus virginalis
TCCGCAGTTACTTCCATTCATACCTTCAATTTACCCAGTTAATATCCAGTTAATATCCATTGTTTTCGTGTTCTGTCCTTTGTTGAAAGTTTGTTCACCTCATTTAAACTGTTGTAACATATCACCTCACCCAAAACGCGGGTATAAAATGAAAGATGAAAGCTGTTTAAATCATAGCATAGTAAAGAACTGTTTAGTGCTTTCAGGTTATAGTTGTGTGTGAAAACTAAAAGTCTTTGAAAATGTAATTAGTTATTACGAAACGCGTTCAAGTGTCGCGTCAGACTAAGAATAAAGAATGAATTTTGGAGAATTGATTTTCATTTACCGTCATCAGTAAAAACAAAATAAGGAAATTGAGAAAATTCGTGTTAGAATTATTAATCTTACTTTTTCGGTCATATTTAATAACATATGTCTACAGGAAAGACTGCTACCAAAATATACTAATAATATATAATATATTATATATATTATATAATATATATATATATATATATATATATATATATATGTCGTACCTAGTAGCCAGAACGCACTTCTCACCTACTATGCAAGGCCCGATTTGCCTAATAAGCCAAGTTTTCATGAATTAATTGTTTTTCGACTACCTAACCTAGCTAACCTAACCTAACCTAACATTTTCGGCTACCTAACCTAACCTAACCTATAAAGATAGGTAGGTTAGTTAGGTAGGGTTGGTTAGGTTCGGTCATATATCTACGTTAATTTTAACTCCATAAAAAAAATGACCTCATACATAATGAAATGGGTAGCTTATCATTTCATAAGAAAAAAATTGAGAAAATATATTAATTCAGGAAAACTTGGCTCATTAGGCAAATCGGGTCTTGCATAGTAGGCCGAGGACGACGTTTGGCTACTAGGTACAACTATATATATATATATATATATATATATATATATATATATATATATATATATATATATATATATATATATATATATATATATATATATATATATATATATATATATATATATGAACGAAAACACATACCCCAGATGTGACTCGAACCCATACTCCCAGGAGCAACGCAACTGGTAACTACAGGACACCTTAATCCGCTTGACCATCATGACCAGACATAAGAAAGTGATAGCCTAAGCTATTTGAACCACTTCCTTGCCGGCACCTGGATGGTTATCTTGGGCATAGCAGTTCATCAAATCATCTCTTTCTTTGGGGCACACGTGAGGAACACAAATGCGAACAAGACTGAATGGTCCCCAGGATTATATGCGAATGAAAACTGAAAAAGATAACCATCCAGGTGCCGGTGGGGAAGTGTTTAAATAGCTTAGGCTATCACTTCCTTATGTCCGATCATGATGGTCAAGCGGATTAAGGCGTTCTGTAGTTACCAGTTGCGTTGCTCCTGGGAGTATGGGTTCGAGTCACTTCTGGGGTGTGAGTTTTCTTTCGCATATAATCCTTATATAGTACATCCTAAGGAATTAAATTCATTCCTTTTATGGCATAGTGAAGATATTAGAGAGTAGGTATAAACAATTAGTATATTAGGTTGGAATTTCAGCTTGTGTTGTAAGCGGTCGTAGTCTTCATGTTCCCACGCCATGCTTGAACTCACGTGTTGCAGCAAGTAGCATACGACGTCACTGCACCTCTACTTCTCCGTTCACTATTACAGCTAAGCAGCTGAAACCTTTTCTATTATTTCTTTAATTGAGCAAATTCTAGATCAGTCAAAGAGATTTATTTGATTTGATTTGAGATATCTAACGGAATATGTTAGCCTCATAAAAGACAAATGAGAATTATTACTTGGTTAATCAACATATAATCTTTTTACCATTAATCAATTTATCTAATGTTTCTTAATAGTATTTAGTAGAATTACTAATTATTATTCGAGGAAGAACCAGTCTCGATGAAGCGTACTGGGAGTAGATTACTTCTGTATTAACCCCCAATTTTGTGAAGGATGGAAAGTTTATTCTCGAACTTTAATATATTATACAGCCCATAAAAGTTTAAAGAATAATCTTTAATAGTTTCATATCCACAGGCACCGGTGTTTCAGTCCTTATCTTTTAACTTTATCTGTTTCCCTTTTCAGTCAAAATAGGGTGGTCCTTCGATTAATTTAAATTAATCCATTAATTCAATATCAATCAATTAATAGAGAGTAAGCTTTCTTTCCAACACAAAATTATGGTCCTTATCGAACGGATGTATTACAACTAATACCATAATCATAACTAATTACTGTGTGTAGTAACCTAGGCTAACCACATTTTATTAAGTGTGGCTACCGGCAGAGTACCACATAGTCAGCCTAATACACACCAATTTATTTGCTGCTTATAACTAATGTATAAAGTAACACTAGTGGGACACAGTCAATTACCCACAACACTTAGACTTATACCTCACACTGAGGTAAGAATCTTCATGTCACCAGGAGCAACAGCTCATAACTTACATTCAATTTACAGCCAGACCATACAAGCAAAACCTGGCAAGAGATGGTATACACCTGTCAGGTGAGTCTATGTCACATGTAGTTGACAAGTTGGTCAACACAATCAACCACCATAAAAGGCTGTGGCTAGCAAGCCAAAATTAACTGTACATATTTGTATTTTCACCTGTGTGTGCAAGTGCACATTTATATAAACTATAAAATCTAAAAAACCCAAAAACACAGCACAATTATATACTCACATTATTGCACCATAAATTAGGTTATGCCAACCTTTATTAGGTAGGAATTTAGACTGTAATTGTGCTGAGTTTTGCACAAATGCAGACTAAATAAATTAGTAATTTCTTAGGTAGAAATTCTTTCAACTAGTCTTGGACTAGTCAGTAGTGCTTACACTATTCATTCTTGTGCTGACCCTACCAAGGGTGGGATTCAAACTTTATAGTAACTCTGGTTAGAGTATATGCATATTAAATAATTTGTGTATCCATTATTTGTGTGTATGAATTTTGAGTGCTGCTGAATGATCACTATTACATTTAATGGTGATAAAGAAGAGCTAGCCGGAAGAAAGTTAATGGTGACATTCAAACACTGCTCAAAATCCTTAGCTACTTATTGTTAGGTAGGTACATTTAACCTCGAGTGAGGAAGAGTTTAATTTTGCCAGAATAATTTAGGCTATATTCAATTTACTTGTCAACTAATGAGCAAGTTCCCCACCTTCATTAGAAATACTTATTCAAGTCCTATGAAACTTGGACTTAAAGCCACCATGGCTACTCCTGAACAATTAAGGAGAACCTATATTGGCCTTAAACGTCATTTAACCAGTCTGATACTTTGTGTAAAGCAACTCCTATTGATTACTATCTACCAGAAACATCATTCAGAGTAGCTGATCTCAAATTTGATCAAGTCAGATCTACAATCCTCAAGTCAGATCTACAATCCAGTCTTATCTCAACCTACTGAATGCAACTGAAACTGATCCTGATGAAATAGATCAAATTCTAGCAGATATTTCCCAGAATGAAGATGAGACTCAAGATAAACTTGATGTACTATCCAATATAGTAAAACAACATAAATCCAATACAAACAATACTATGTCTCAATCCAGTAATCAATTATCTGAAGTTCGTCTACCTACTTTAGACTTACCTACATTTGCAGGACTGGATGAAGAAAATTGGGACACAATTTGGACTTCATTTGAAGTTCATATACATAACAAATCTTCTCTTGACAGAGTTTCTAAATTCTCTTACCTGATTAGTCTTCTCTAAGGGGAGGTTAAAAAGTTCATAAATAACCTAGCTCTCACTGAGAGTAATTATGAGGAAGCTATAAAACTACTAAAGTTGAACTATTGCAACAAGGAGTTGAGTATAGCTAATCTGTATTACCAGTTACTGGATCTGAATGCACCAAGTAACCGACCAGACTCACTTCAAAGCTTCAGGCTAGAAGTAGAGTCTCTAGTGAAGGCCTTAGGTACTAAAGTTGATGTGCCAGCCTCAGAATGGTCAATTAAGTTACTTTTACAGAGGAAATTACCTCGAAATATTTTAGCCGAAATCTGCTCACACTATAAAACCGAGTTTCTCACTCTCAAGCAAATATTCGAGGGACTGAGAATAGCGGTTAACAGGTTGAAGACTCATGATAAGATTAAACCTGAGTCTAAACAACCTAACCTTGACAACACAGTCAAACCCTAATCGACTTTGAATAAGTCCAATAAATCCAAACCTAGGACTACTCCATCCACTGGGAAAAGGAGTGGTAGTATAGGTATTTATTCTGTATCTCCTTCTGACGCTACAACTGATATGTCTACTAAAAGGACAAAATCAGCCAGAGAGGTAAAGTGGCTGTTCTGTGATCAAGAACATGTCACCTACAAATGCAATGTTTATCCTAACTTTAATACCAGTATTAAACAGCTACAAGAATTACACAGATGCACCAAGTGCATGGGTTCTCATGATCCCAATAAATGTGTAGTGCAGCTACGGTTGTGCAGTAGATGCAACAAAGGTGTACATCATTATGCCTTATGTAGAAAAACTTCTACACAATCTGCGACACCTAGGGAGGATTCTATGAATTCTACCACAGTACAACATTGCAAGGTACACCAAGAAATAAATGTACTTGCTACTGAGTCAGGCAATAATACTACTCTGCCTACGGCTCAACTTAAACTAATTGATAGGAAGTCTAGAGTTAACACTAGAGGTCTCTTTGATCAAGGATCACAGAAAACCTTCATCACACAACAATTAGTCGAGCAGTTGAAATTAAAACCTGCCAAAAGTATGAAACTGAATATTTCTGGGTTCTTGACTAATAGTGGACCTCGTGAATACCAAGTAGTCAAAGGTATTAGTGAGACTTGGATCTTCCACTAATCCAATACAAGCAGTAGTAATAGATAAACTTCCTTCAGACCTGCAGGTCACAGGACTAGCTCCCACTGTGAGATATCTCAAACGTAACCGCATGAGGCTAGCAGATCACAAAATAAATTCTGACTGCCTCACAGATATTGGTATCCTAATAGGCGCTGACTATTATTACAAATTCATAACAGGATGCACCAGACAACATGGAATGAATTTGTTGTCATCTGCTGGAGGCAAATTGCTTACTGGACCAGTGCTTTTCCAACAAAAAACAGCGTCAACCAACAAACAAACTAACAATTCAATAGTGGCGTGACTAGGCTTGGAACAGTCACCCTTACATTTCAGAGAAATATCTAAAGATAATGAGTCTGATCCACCTGTACATCGTCTGTGGGATTTAGACACTTTAGGTATTGTCCCTGATAAACCAAGCCCTGATGATACATGGACTTACCAGCAATATCTGGACACAGTTGTCTATAAAGACAAACAACACTGGGTGAGACTGCCATGGAAGTTGGATCATCCACAACTTCCAGTTAATTATTTCATGGCAGCCTCTCAATTAATACGGCTGAAGAAACAGCCAGATAAATTGAACATGTATCATCAATTAATTCAAGAACAACTCAATAGTAAATTTATCGAAGTTGTTGATAATGATGACCGAAAAACAGGTCACTATTTACCCCATCACGCTGTGGTGAAAGATTCATTGACAACACCAATACGTATCGTATTCAACTGTAGTGCCAAAGTAAAAGCAAACAGCGTGTCTTTGAATGAATGTCTCCAAACAGGACCTAGCCTGACACAAAGGCTACATGATGTATTATTAGGATTCCGCACTGGTATTTTCACTTATTCTGCTGATATCAGTAAAGCTTTCCTTAGAGTAGGCTTGCAAAAGGAGGATCGTAATTACACCAAATTTCTCTGGATTAAGGACCCACTGGATCCTGAGTGATGTCATAACCTACCAGTTTGCCTTTGTGCTATTCGGAGCGACTTCTTCACCGTTTCTACTTCAAGCCACATTTGATACACATTTGAAGAAGTCAAATAGCCCTTATAAAATGGAGATCAGTGACAACTTGTATGTTGATAATTTCCAGGGAACTACTAATGACAAATCCAAATTGGTAGAAATTTACCATGAGGCTAATCGTGAATTGTTAGGAGCCAATATGACACTACAATCATGGGCCTCAAACAATAAATCATTAAACCAGATATTCGAGAAAGAATTTCCAGGTTATCAGGTGCCTATTCAATTTAAAGTTCTGGGCGTGGAATGGAACACAGGTACTGACGAGATGAATGTCAAGTCAGTACAAACCAATAATTCAACCCTTTCCATGAGAAAATTACTCTCGTATGTCAGTCAACTATTTGACCCTTTAGGCTTACTTTGTCCTATATTGATAAGGGGCAAACTCCTCATGCAGGAATGCTGGCAGAAACATATGGGGTGGGATGATCTGTTGCCAATTGTGTTGCAAGATAAATGGCAAATACTCGCAATGGATTTCAATCAATTAGGTGTTTTGAGATTTCCTCGTAATGCTTCAGGACAAAACTTGCCCACATATTTGCACGTCTTTTGCGATGCCTCTGGCAAAGCGTATGGCACTGCAGCCTTCTTAGTCAATAATGCACAATCATTTTTACTCGCATCTAAAGCAAGAGTTGCTCCAATCAAGAAGAGATCTTTACCTCAAATGGAGTTAACTGCATTGCTGGTGGGAGTACGATTAGCTCATTGCCTGACCAAGACACTCAATAATATCCACTTTGGTGAAATCAAAGTGTGGTCAGACAATGAGGCAGTCTTACAATGGGTAAGAAAAACCAATAATAAAACTCCCTACGTTAGTGATCGTGTTAGGGAAATTCATGAATTATCTGCTGGATATAAATTCAGACATGTCCCCACTAAGGACAATCCTGCAGATTACTTATCAAGAGGCTTAACATTAAAACAGCTAATCAAGTCTTCGATGTGGTTTAATGGACCTTCATGGCTTGTTAGTGGTCAGTGGCCCAAACAGAAACCACAAGTCATAGTGACCAGTATCACTACTCCCATGAAAGACCCAGAACCTCATCGAATCTCAGCTATTAATCCTCACAATTATTCCAACTTGAGTAAGTAATTAAGAGTGACAACACATGTGTTTGACTTTCTTGGTAAGATAGGAATCAGGCATAAGTTTCCCAATCATATTCTCTACTGGATCAAACGTGCACAACCAGAGCCGTATGGAAGTGAATATGAAAATCTTCCAGATAATTTAACCAAGTCTCTAGGTATCTGGTATGATACCAACACTCATAATATATTAAGGTGTGGAGTACGTCTGCTTCATGCAGAAATTGATTTGGATACAAAGAATCCGATCCTTCTACCATGTCACTGTGGTGTTTGTGTATATTTGAGGAAGTCTTGGTTGTAGGGTTGATGTAAAGTCATTCCTTGGTTACTGACTTTAATACTTATAAACGATTACATGACTAGTATCTCCCAAGCTGGTAGCGTCCTGCTTCTGTTTATCTTCTCTACTGGCGTCTCAGCCACAATACATAGAAAACGGATGGTACCATTTTCTGTGAACATGACATCCCTCCTTTTCTTTAAAAAGAATGGATACAGGATGTCTACCATGCTTGTAGCACAAAGCAAAGTTATTGACACAAAGTAAGTTATTAACATATCAAGAGATATTGCATACATTTAACATTAATTAAGCACACAAAGAATTTAAACAGCTTAATCTTTACCACAAAGGATTTCAATGTTAAAAATACATATGCAATGTTAAACAAACATGAAAGAAACTGTAATACAAAGTTACAAAATATTGAATGAGAGATCTGCATTATCCAAACAATATTAAATTTGGTTTAGCATAATAGGTAAATACTTTGCATTACATATGAGCACAATTAATCATCATATCGTGTAGGGCGTTTAACATGACGTTTAGGACGAGAGTCCCCAATACAAGAATATCCCTCGATGAATTGTTTATCGAGTTATAACTCATTTTTTCTTTTTCTTTTGCACGACTTTGCACTTCATAATTTTCTACACTAATTGGAATCACTTTGAAATAAGCCATATTACGTGTTATACTATGATCTCTATTACTAGCTGTTACCATAGTTCCTTTTACACTAATCACTTTATATGGTTTTGTATCATACGGCATATCTAACTTTCCCTCTTTTTTCTTTTTAACAAGAACAGTGTCTCCAACCTTTATGAATTGTTCCTTTGCACGTTGATCATGAGCAATTTTCATTTTGCCCTTGGCTAGTGCATCCTTCTGAGTGAGACGTTTATCCGTTACCTCGGCTGGCATGACAGGTAGTGAGATTCTCATAGGACGTCCAAATAAAAGTTCGTCAGGCGACTTGCCCAGTGTTCCATGCGGTGTTGCACGGTAGTTCCTGAGAAAAGCATACATAGCTTGTTTCCAGGATCGTCCTTCGGCATGACCATAGCGTACCGCTTTCATGAGAGGTTGCATGAATCTCTCGACTTCTCCATTTGCTTGAGGATGTAGTGGCATCACACGGCGGTGTTTGAATCCAATGTGCTCAGCAAAGTCTCCGCATACACAGTCTCCGTGGTGTAGTGGTAAGACACTCGCCTGGCGTTCCGCGAGCGCTATGTCATGGGTTCGTATCCTGGCCGGGGAGGATTTACTGGGCGCAATTCCTTAACTGTAGCCTCTGTTTAACGCAACAGTAAAATGTGTACTTGGATGAAAAAACGATTCTTCGCGGCAGGGATCGTATTCCAGGGACCTGCCCGAAACGCTTCGTGTACTAGTGGCTGTACAAGAATGTAACAACTCTTGTATATATCTCAAAAAAAAAAAAAAAGTTGACGAAGTCTTGTCCATTAAATGGCGGTCTATTGTCCGTCTTGACAACTTCAGGAATGCCAAAGTTTGAAAAGATCTTGTCGAGTTTCGGAATGACGGCCTTTGCAGATGTGGAAGTGATGATTTCTACTTCTGGATAACGTGAGTGATCATCAATGACTACCATCAAGTACTCTCCAGTTGGTAGCGGTCCACAGAAATCCATCGATACTTCCGTCCATGGTGCAGCAGGTAGTGGTGAAGGTTGTAGAGGTGTTGGTCTTGAAGTATCCACTGCAGCTTGGCAAGGGACACAGGCATCATGCATGTCCTTTGCTTGACGATCAATGCCAGGAAACCACACCTTTTCTCGTAGCAGCTGTTTGGTCCTTACAAGACCTTGGTGTCCTTGATGTGCAAGCTTCAAAGCACGTTGCTGGAGAACAGCTGGAATGACAATACGAGTACCTCGTAGCACGGTGTCGCGTTGTTGCGTAACACTTAATTCTGTCTGGATGCGTTCAAGTGCTTTGAATGCATCTTGGTCAACTCCCGAGGGTGGGATGCGTGGAAACTTTTTCTTAGTCAATGCATCCACTGTTGCTTGCAGAGTTGGGTCCTCTAGGGTTGCAGTACGGATTTCATCAAGAGTGAGAGCCTTAGGGACTACATCATAGGTTACAGAGTGTACATATTTCTCGGCAACTTGAATTACATCTGGGTTTATGTGCAGCTGAACTTTGCTATCAGTATAGGTAGGTTCTGTAGGTTCAAATCGATCAAAAAATTCAGCAACAATAGCATCAACATTGTTTGCAGATTCCACTGCTACAGCATTAGAAAGCTGAAGTAGCCCCAATTTGGTTGAAGTCTTCTAACTGAGTAGAGACTCCTTTGCATTCCTAACAACATGGAAAGTAGTAATGAGCATTGCACTCTTTGACTTAATCTCTGCAGTGAACGTTCCAATCACTGGTAAGGCTACCTTTGAAGCATAGGCAGTGACTTTGCCATTATAGTTTTCATGCTTTGGGAACTGTTTTTAAAATTTTTCATAGTGGCACTCAGCAATGTTTGATCCAGTGTCAATAAGAACTTTGAGATAAATGCCAGCAATGTATACTATAGTCTCTGGGTTGTTTGGAAGATCATTCCATTCTGTGATTGATTGTACTCCATAAATATAATCACATTCACTGTCATCTGAGACTAGTTGTAATGAAATGTTGTCTTGTATATTATTAACATTCTTGATTTGAGGTGCAATATTGTGTTTGCCACCTCGATCCCTATGACCTGATCCTCGTACAGTGCTTTTATTCATTGACTGTGATTTCTTTAGTGCGGAACGACACATAGCACCAAAATGACCTAGTCTTCCACACTCATAGCACTTCTTACCTTGAGCAGGAGAAACATTACCTTGGTGTGGGTAGTCTCCTCCACAATTGTAACATGTATTGTTGACAACCTCTTCGGTTTTGACCTAGGTTGACCTAGGCCGAAGAGGTTGCCCAACCTCTTCGGTAACCTCATGATTGCTTCGGTGGACAACCAGCAGGTTAAGTGCAATAATATTAGTTATATAATGAGATCTCATTTTATATCTATGTACTGTGCACTGTCCATCGTTATGCTACGCGACCTCCCCAAACAATAAGTACGTCCATAAGGAATTAAATTCATTCCTTTTATGGCATAGTGAACATATTAAATAGTAGGTATAAACAATTAGTATATTAGGTTGAAATTTCAGCTTGTGTTGTAAGCGGTCGTGGTCTTCATGTTCCCACGCCATGCTTGAACTCACGTGTTGCAGCAAGTAGCAGATGATGCCACTGCACCTCTACTTCTCCGTTCACTATTACAGCTAAACAGCTGAAACCTTTTCTATTATTTTTTTAATTGAGCAAATTCTAGATGAGTCAAAGAGATTTATTTGATTTGATTTGAGATATCTAACGGAATATGTTAGCCTCATAAAAGTCAAATGAGAATAATAACTTGGTTAATCAACATAATATCTTTTTACCATTAATTAATTTATCTAATGTTTCTTAATAGTATTTAGAAACATTATGAATTTAGATCAACTTGAAGTGATAGTGAGTCTTCTTCCGTGTTAATTTCCCTACCTATTTTTGTTTCATCTGCAAATTTGAAAATGTTGCTGTGGGATGAACCAAACGTCGAGTTAAGGGGCCTAAATGAATGCTCATTTTCATTTCTCATTCGGGATCCTCTTCTGCCAAAGTTATCAGAGGGCTCAGCAGGCCTCCATGTATTAAATGTGAGGGACTCAGGGGTTCTCTCTGTGAGAAGTCATCTGATAGGTAAGTTAATGGGCGATTGTTGACTCGCGCCTCAATTTCCACGACAAGTGTTTGGAGTTCAGAGAAACTAAATTTCTGTCGATGTAAGGTCTTCCTTAAACATTTTTTGACAGTCCCTATCATACGTTCGTAGAACCCACCTTGCCAGGGGGGCTCTGGGAGCTATAAATTTCCAGTGGCATTGTCGTCTCTGCATGACAGACTGCACTTCTGGATGATTCCATATCTCTCGTAGGCAGGCTTCTCCTGCCACAAAATTTGAACCATTATCAGATATTATTAGTTTGGGACAGGATCTGTGAGCTGCAAATCTACGAAAAGCTTGGTTGAAGGCTTTGGCACTCATGTCAGAAGTCACTTCTAGATATACGCCTCGTGTAGTTGCACACGTGAAGAGGCAAGTATAAGCTTTCACTGGTACCTTATCTAGAGTGCCAGTGAGAAGTAAGGCTCCTGTGTAATCGACACCAGTGGTCTCAAAGGGACGAAGATGGACTACTCTCTCCTTAGGGAGTGGTGGAGGTCCTGGGTAAGGACACACTCGAGCGTCGTATCTTTTGCAGATTACACAGAACTTAATGATTGATTTGACAGTTTGACGACCTTGGGGAAACCAATATTTCTGTCTCAAGTCGGTGAGAGTGTCTAACACTCCACCATGCAAAGTACCATATTGATGATGATGTAAAACTAGAAGTTTTGTAATAATGTGGTGACTGTCATGTTCACAGAAAATGGTACCATCCGTTTTCTATGTATTGTGGCTGAGACGCCAGTAGAGAAGGTAAACAGAAGCAGGACGCTACCAGCTTGGGAGATACTAGTCATGTAATCGTTTATAAGTATTAAAGTCAGTAACCAAGGAATGACTTTACATCAACCCTACAACCAAGACTTCCTCAGATATACACAAACACCACATTGGCAACGAGGATGAACTGGGAACGCAGGTATTTGTTCAACAAAACACAAGGAAGAAGCATGCTGTCTCACGCCCGGAGGAGGAGAGAAGTTGTGCTGTCTGTAAACACCATACCCGATGCTGTATGCTAACCAATGCTTTGTGCTAACCGTTGCTGTGTGCTAACCATTGCTGTGTGCTAACCAATGCTGTGTGCTACCCAAGCTGTGCTGACTGAAGCTGTGATAGAGGAATCTGCCGACGCTGTGTACGAAACGACGCTTTGATGTGTACAAAACCTGATGTTTTGGTTATGAAACGACGCTTCATGCTACAAAATTCTTCACGCTGTGAACTGACTGCTATACCAACTGCTGACAACTGCTATGCCAACTGCTAACAACTGCTGTGCCAACTGTTAACAACTGCTGTGACAACTGCTGTGCTGTTGTGAGTAGGAGTAACACCACATGTATACAGGGCTAGGTAAGAAATCAGTTGCTGCTGTGTTGTGCACTTTTGTGAACTTTTGCATTAAAATGCTTATTTGCTTTGCAAAATTAAAGTAATTACAGTGAATTCTTGGCTAACATATACAGTGCAGTAGGTGTTATACATTCTGAGGAACATTTTAAGTGATAAGTTTACATTTATTCATTAAAAATGGCAAATATACCTCAGTTTCCTGCATTTGATCCTGACTGTGACCAGACAAACCTGTCACAGAGGTGGGCCAAATGGCTTAAAAGGTTTGAAAATTTGTTGATAGTTTCTGACATCAAAAGTGCTGAAAGAAAGCGTGCCTTTCTACTTCATTATGCAGGTGATAGAGTTTGTGACATCTTTGATACACTGAAAGACACTGGTGGTGCCAAAGATTATGACACTGCCAAAGCCAAATTAACTGAGCACTTCAAACCAAGGCAAAACACTGCTATGGAAATTATGCATTTCAGGAGAGCGAAACAACTCTCTAATGAAACTGTTGATCAATACCATACACGTCTGCAGGGTTTAGCAGCCCATTGTGAGTTTGCTGATGTTGACAAAGAAATCAAACAGCAAATAATTGAAACATGCACATCTACACGTCTCCGTCGAAGAGCTCTAGAACTTGTTGATAATGAAAGTTCTCTTACCAAGATACTCGATATGGCTCGTCGAATGGAAGATGCTGCACGTGATGCTCGTGTCATGGAGTGCAGTGCCAACAACGGTTCTGCCACTGTTACTAACAGTAATGAAGTACTTAAGGTTCAGGGAGGACGCCATGATCATAGAAGATATCATGCCAAATCTAACAACAAATTGAGCCGAGAACCACATCACAACTGGAGTCACGGAACAAGAATCAAGCAGTCACAACGACTCGCATCAGAGGTTGTCAACAATAAATGTTACAATTGTGGAGGAGACTACCCACACTAAGGTAATGTTTCTCCTGCTCAAGGTAAGAAGTGCTATGAGTGTGGAAGACTAGGTCATTTTGGTGCTATGTGTCGTTCCGCACTAAAGAAACCACAGTCAATGAATAAAAGCACTGTACGAGGATCAGGTCATAGGGATCGAGGTGGCAAACACAATATTGCACCTCAAATCAAGAATGTTAATAATATACAAGACAACATTTCATTACAACCAGTCTCAGATGACAGTGAATGTGATTATATTTATGGAGTACAATCAATCACATCAATGGTCACGACGATCATATATGATGATGAAATTCTTATACAAGGCACTTCTGGGAACAAAATTCAAACGGCTCGTAACATACTTGGTACAACCTGTCACAAGTTAGGCTTAGTTATAAATGCAGATAAAACCAAATATGAGTATAGGAAACGAAGAAATATAACACTTACTCTAAATGGTGTGGAACTGAGCCGTGTTCAGAAGTACAAGTATCTAGGCACGTATGTTGGATACATATGTGAGAGTAAAAATGCTGAAATAAATCATATCAGCACCTTATGTAAAGCCCGTCTGCATCCTCTAAAAGCACTGGCTTTTTCTGGTAAAGGTGTTGGGGTACCTGTCTTGCGGATGTTATACATAAGCACTGTTCGGTCCCTGATAGACTACGCAGCACCCGTTTTGTCTTACACAGGCCAAGGCAGACTTAAAAAAATAGAGCTGATACAGAACGAGGCTATGAGGATTATTCTTGGATGTCAAAGAAATGCAATGATTGAAATAATGAGAATGGAATTAAATTTACAGAGTGTGTGTGATAGAGTCCGTGACATTAACACTAGAGTATCTATTCATTTCATGCGGAGAAAAGGAGGGGATAAGCTGTTTGAAAGCGTTCAGACCTGCCTGAGTGACGTACACACTTCCAGGAAACTGAGGGAGACACGCTACACGAGGGGATTAGCTCAAGACCTCAGGGAATACGATGTACTTGACTGCTGTAAACCCTCTCGACAGTGTAATATGTCTGCTCCCTGGAAAGTACAGAAAATAGACGTCGACATTGTACCCCTCAAGGTGAAAAAGTTACATCATGAACCGGGACAATTACGGTGCTTGTATGGAAGCATGATATCTCGGTTACCAAGAGGCAACAGTTTACATGTATATTGCGACGGGTCGGTTGCGGAGGATGGCAGGGCAGGGTGTGGTGTCCTAATAAGAGAATATACGGAGTTTGGGACTGTGGACAGGATAATTGAACTCCGGCTTAGTAATTATATATCATCCACACAAGCTGAACTGCAGGCCATTCTGGCGTGTTTGGAGGAAGTACGTCATGACGACAAAAATGCTTTTGTATTTGTCGATAGCCGAGGAGCACTTGAGTCCTTAAACAGTCGAAACCCAGTCTTCATCTCCATAGTTGAGGATTGTAAGAGAAGAATAACTGAGATACAGCTGAAAGGTCATAGTGTGAAATTCATGTGGATTCCATCTCATGTTGGAATAGTGCTCAACGAGGTGGCGGATGACTTGGCCAAACGTGCTACATCAAAACCACAAGTTGACATTGAATGTGAATTCACAATGAGACAAATAAGAAACAAAATCAGAAATATTCAGGCACAGGCGGGAGTGGAGAGGAGAGATATAATGTATGAGAGAAGTCAAACCATGCAACACTACATGTATGTGAGTCAAAACACGCATTTCACTTATGGTAAAAGGAGAAATGCTTGGAGTGACTCTGTGTACATGCGGCTCAGGCTTGGGTACAAATATTACTGGGAATTGGGATAGGTGTTCATGATAATGACACGAAGTGTAAACTATGTGGTATGTTAAGGTCTCACACCCTTGCCCATTATGCTCTTGATTGTCCGTTGATTAATGTATATAGAAACACTGAGATAAGGACTGTTCCTGAACAAATAGCCTGGATGTGTCACAACGGAAAGGTTGATGATATTCTTGAGAGATATAAGAATTTTGCACCAAGACTGTAATATTTTGTTGACTTATCTGCATGTCTCTTGCAAATTGTCTATACAGTATACCTAGGTCATAAAAGCATTTGTGTGTACGTCTGATACCATACTACTTGTGAAGGAGGAAATGTATATGTTATCTCTCAGAATGTTTGGTAATATGTTTATGGTTTGTGATGTGTTTATATGTACTGAACGGGGTGAGAATAGCTTGAGCTACCTCATCCCTTTGTGTGTATTTTACATCAATAAACTTATTTCAATTTCAATTTCAATCAATCAGAATGGAATGATCTTCCAAACAACCCAGACACTCTAGTATACATTGCTGGCATTTGTCTCAAAGTTCTCATTGACACTGGATCAAACATTGACATCATTGCTGAGTACCACTATGAAAAATTTAAAAAACAGTTCCCAAAGCTTGAAAACTATAATGGCAAAGCCACTGCCTATGCTTCAAAGGTAGCCTTACCAGTGATTGGAACGTTCACTGCAGAGATTAAGTCAAAGAGTGCAATGCTCATTACTACATTCCATGTTGTTAGGAATGCAAAGGAGTCTCTACTCAGTTATAAGGCTTCAACCAAATTGGGGCTACTTCAGCTTTCTAATGCTGTAGCAGTGGAATCTGCAAACAATGTTGATGCTATTGTTGCTGAATTTTTTGATCGATTTGAACCTACAGAACCTACCTATGCTGATAGCAAAGTTCAGCTGCACATTAACCCAGATGTAATTTAAGTTGCCGAGGAATATGTACACTCTGTAACCTGTGATGCAATCCCTAAGGCTCTCACTCTTGATGAAATCCGTACTGCAACCCTAAAGGACCCAACTCTGCAAGCAATAGTGGATGCATTGACTAAGAAAAAGTTTCCACGCATCCCATCCTCGGGAGTTTAACAAGATGCATTCAAAGCACTTGAACGCATCCAGACAGAATTAAGTGTTACACAACAACGCGACACCGTGCTGCGAGGTACTCGTATCGTCATTCCAGCTGTTCTCCAGCAACTTGCTCTGAAGCTTGCACATCAAGGACACCAAGGTCTTGTAAGGGCAAACAGCTGCTACGAGAAAAGGTGTGGTTTCCTGGCATTGATCGTCAAGCAAAGGACATGCATGATGCCTGTGTCCCTTGCCAAGCTGCAGTGGATACTTCAAGACCAACACCTCTACAACCTTCACCACTACCTGCTGCACCATGGACGGAAGTATTGATGGATTTCTGTGGACGCTACCAACTGGAGAGTACTTGATGGTAGTCATTGATGATCACTCACGTTATCCAGAAGTAGAAATCATCACTTCCACATCTGCAAAGGCCGTCATTCCAAAACTCGACAAGATCTTTTCAAACTTTGGCATTCCTGAAGTTGTCAAGACGGACAACGGACCGCCATTTAATGGACAAGACTTCGTCAACTTTGCTGAGCATATTGGATTCAAACACCGCCGTGTGATGCCACTACATCCACAAGCAAACGGAGAAGTCGAGAGATTCATGCAACCTCTCTGAAAGCAGTACTCTGTGCTCATGCTGAAGGACGATCCTGGA
>WNGS01001969.1:35550-52741 GCA_020271785.1 Procambarus virginalis
TGAGGCAGGACCTGCCATCCCGAACCCATGTTGATCGTGTTACAAAGTTGTGTGTGAGTGTGTTGTGGTGTGTGTGTGTGTGTGTGTGTGTGTGTGGTGTGTGTGTGTGTGTGTGTGTGTGTGTGTGTGTGTGTGTGTACTCACCTAGTTGTACTCACCTAGTTGTGCTTGCGGGGGTTGAGCTCTGGCTCTTTGGTCCCGCCTCTCAACCGTCAATCAACAGGTGTACAGTTTCCTGAGCCTAATGGGCTCTATCATATCTACACTTGAAACTGTGTATGGAGTCAGCCTCCACCACATCGCTTCCTAATGCATTCCATTTGTCAACCACTCTGACACTAAAAAAGTTCTTTCTAATATCTCTGTGGCTCATTTGGGCACTCAGTTTCCACCTGTGTCCCCTAGTGCGTGTGCCCCTTGTGTTAAACAGCCTGTCTTTATCAACCCTGTCGATTCCCCTGAGAATCTTGAATGTGGTGATCATGTCCCCCCTAACTCTTCTGTCTTCCAACGAAGTGAGGTTTAATTCCTGCAGTCGCTCCTCGTAGCTCATACCTCTCAGCTCGGGTACTAGTCTGGTGGCAAACCTTTGAACCTTTTCCAGTTTAGTCTTATGCTTGACTAGATAGGGACTCCATGCTGGAGCCGCATACTCCAGGATTGGTCTGACATATGTGGTATATAATGTTCTGAAAGATTCCTTACACAAGTTTCTAAAGGCCGTTCTTATGTTAGCCAACCTGGCATATGCTGCTGATGTTATCCTCTTGATATGAGCTTCAGGGGACAGGTCTGGCGTGATATCAACCCCCAGGTCTTTCTCTCTCTCTGACTCTTGAAGTATTTCATCTCCCAAATGATACCTTGTATCTGGTCTCCTGCTTCCTACCCCTATCTTCATTACATTACATTTGCTTGGGTTAAACTCTAACAGCCATTTGTTCGACCATTCCTGCAGCTTGTCCAGGTCTTCTTGAAGTCTCAAGCTGTCCTCCTCTGTCTTAATCCTTCTCATAATTTTGGCGTCGTCAGCAAACATTGAGAGGAATGAGTCTATACCCTCTGGGAGATCATTTACGTATATCAGAAACAGGATAGGTCCAAGTACAGAGCCCTGTGGGACTCCACTGGTGACTTCACGCCAGTCTGAGGTCTCACCCCTCACTGTAACTCTCTGCTTCCTATTGCTTAGGTACTCCCTTATCCACTGGAGCGCCCTACCTGTTACTCCTGCCTGTTTCTCCAGCTTATGCATCAACCTTTTATGGGGTACTGTGTCAAAGGCTTTCCGACAGTCCAAAAAAATGCAGTCCGCCCACCCTTCTCTTTCTTGCTTAATTCTTGTCACCTGATCGTAGAATTCTATCAAGCCTGTAAGGCAAGATTTACCCTCCCTGAACCCATGTTGATGGGTTGTCACGAAGTCTCTTCTCTCCAGATGTGTTACTAGGTTTTTTCTCACAATCTTCTCCATCACCTTGCATGGTATACAAGTTAAGGACACTGGCCTGTAGTTCAGTGCCTCTTGTCTGTCACCCTTTTTGTATATTGGTACTACATTAGCAGTCTTCCATATTTCTGGTAGGTCCCCCGTTTCCAGTGACTTACTATACACTATGGAGAGTGGTAAGCAAAGTGCTCCTGCACACTCTTTCAATACCCATGGCGAGATTCCATCCGGCCCAACAGCTTTTCTCACATCCAGCTCCAATAGGTGCTTTTTGACCTCATCTCTTGTAATTTCGAACCTATCCAAGGTCACCTGGTTTGCTGCCACCTCTCCCAGCGCCGTGATATCTCCCTGTTCTATTGTAAAGACCTCCTGGAACCTTTTGTTGAGTTCTTCACACACCTCTTTGTCATTCTCTGTGTACCTGTCCTCGCCCACCCTAAGTTTAATCACCTGTTCCTTCACTGTTGTCTTCCTCCTGATGTGACTGTGTAGTAGCTTTGGTTCAGTCTTGGCTTTGTTAGCTATATCATTTTCATACCTTTTCTCAGCTGCTCTTCTCACACTGACATACTCGTTCCTGGTTCTCTGGTATCTCTCTCTACTTTCTGGTGTTCTGTTATTACGGAAGTTCCTCCATGCCCTTTTGTTCAGCTCCTTTGCTTTCATACATTCCCTATTAAACCACGGATTCTTCCTTTGCTTCTCTGTTTTTTCCTGTTGGGCTGGGACAAACCTGCTTACAGCCTCCTGACATTTTTGGGTGACATAGTCCATCATGTCTTGTACGGACTTGGTTCCGAGTTCTGTGTCCCAATGTATATCCCATAGGAATTTATTCATCTCCTCATAGTTTCCCTTTCGGTACGCCAGCCCTTTGGTTCCCAGTTCTTTTTTGGGGGTGATAATTCCTAGCTCAACCAGGTACTCAAAGCTCAATACACTATGATCACTCATTCCCAAGGGGGCTTCCAACTTAACTTCCCTTATATCCGACTCATTTAGGGTAAATATCAAATCAAGCAAGGCTGGTTCATCCCCTCCTCTCATTCTTGTCGGTCCCTTGTGTGTGTGTGTGTGTGTGTGTGTGTGTGTGTGTGTGTGTGTGTGTGTGTGTGTGTGTGTGTGTGTGTGTGTGTGTGTGTGTACTCACCTAATTGTACTCACCTAATTGTGCTTGCGGGGGTTGAGCTTTGGCTCTTTGGTCCCGCCTCTCAACTGTCAATCAACTGGTGTACAGATTCCTGAGCCTATTGGGCTCTATCATATCTACACTTGAAGCTGTGTATGGAGTCAGCCTCCACCACATCACTTCCTAATGCATTCCATTTGGCAACCACTCTGACACTAAAAAAGTTCTTTCTAATATCTCTGTGGCTCATTTGGGCACTCAGTTTCCACCTGTGTCCCCTTGTGCGTGTGCCCCTTGTGTTAAATAGCCTGTCTTTATCTACCCTATCAATTCCCTTCAGAATCTTAAATGTGGTGATCATGTCCCCCCTAACTCTTCTGTCTTCCAGCGAAGTGAGGTTTAATTCCCGTAGTCTCTCCTCGTAGCTCATACCTCTCAGCTCGGGCACTAGTCTGGTGGCAAACCTTTGAACCTTTTCCAGTTTAGTCTTATCCTTGACTAGATATGGACTCCATGCTGGGGCTGCATACTCCAGGATTGGCCTGACATATGTGGTATACAAAGTTCTGAATGATTCTTTACACAAGTTTCTGAATGCCGTTCGTATGTTGGCCAACCTGGCATATGCCGCTGATGTTATCCTCTTGATATGTGCTGCAGGAGACAGGTCTGGCGTGATATCAACCCCCAAGTCTTTTTCTTTCTCTGATTCCTGAAGAATTTCCTCTCCCAGATGATACCTTGTATCTGGCCTCCTGCTCCCTACACCTATCTTCATTACATTACATTTGGTTGGGTTAAACTCTAACAACCATTTGTTCGACCATTCCTTCAGCTTGTCTAGGTCTTCTTGAAGCCTCAAACAGTCCTCTTCTGTTTTAATCCTTCTCATAATTTTGGCATCGTCCGCAAACATTGAGAGAAATGAATCGATACCCTCCGGGAGATCATTTACATATATCAGAAACAAGATAGGACCGAGTACAGAGCCCTGTGGGACTCCACTGGTGACTTCACGCCAATCGGAGGTCTCACCCCTTACCGTAACTCTCTGCTTCCTATTGCTTAGGTACTCCCTTATCCACTGGAGCACCTTACCAGCTACACCTGCCTGACTCTCCAGCTTATGTACCAGCCTCTTATGCGGTACTGTGTCAAAGGCTTTCCGACAATCCAAGAAAATGCAGTCCGCCCAGCCCTCTCTTTCTTGCTTAATCTTTGTCACCTGATCGTAGAATTCTATCAAGCCTGTAAGGCAAGATTTGCCCTCCCTGAACCCATGTTGGCGATTTGTCACGAAGTCTCTTCTCTCCAGATGTGTTACCAGGTTTTTTCTCACGATCTTCTCCATCACCTTGCATGGTATACAAGTCAAGGACACTGGCCTGTAGTTCAGTGCCTCTTGCCTGTCGCCCTTTTTGTATATTGGGACCACATTCGCCGTCTTCCATATTTCTGGTAGGTCTCCCGTCTCCAGTGACTTACTATACACTATGGAGAGTGGCAAGCAAAGTGCCTCTGCACACTCTTTCAGTATCCAAGGTGAGATCCCGTCTGGCCCAACAGCCTTCCTAACATCCAGATCCAGCAGGTGTCTCTTTACCTCCTCTCTCGTAATTTCGAACTCTTCCAAGGCCGCCTGGTTTACCTCCCTTTCTCCTAGCACAGTGACCTCACCTTGTTCTATTGTGAAGACCTCCTGGAACCTCTTGTTGAGTTCTTCACACACCTCTTTGTCATTCTCTGTATACCTGTCCTCGCCTGTTCTAAGTTTCAATACCTGTTCTTTCACTGTTGTTTTCCTTCTGATGTGACTGTGGAGTAGCTTTGGTTCGGTCTTGGCTTTGTTTGCTATATCATTTTCAAAACTTTTCTCTGCTTCTCTTCTCACCCTGACGTACTCATTCCTGGCTCTCTGGTATCTCTCTCTGCTTTCTGGTGTTCTGTTATTCCGGAAGTTCCTCCACGCCCTTTTGTTCAGTTTCATCGCTTCCATACATTCCCTATTATACCATGGATTCTTCTGTTGCTTCTCGGATTTTTCCCTTTGGACCGGGATGAACCTGTTTACTGCCTCCTGACACTTTTGGGTAACATAGTCCATCATACCCTGTACAGACTTATCTCTGAGGTCTGAGTCCCAAGGTATTTCACTTAAGAAACTTCTCATCTGTACATAATTCCCCTTTCGGAATGCCAGCCTTTTGATTCCTAGTTCTTTTTTGGGGGAGATAATTCCTAGCTCTACCAGGTACTCAAAGTTCAATACACTATGGTCACTCATTCCCAAGGGCGTGTGTGTGTGTGTGTGTGTGCGTGCGTGTGCGTGTGCGTGTGCGTGTGCGTGTGTGTGTGTGTGTGTGTGTGTGTGTGTGTGTGTGTGTGTGTGTGTGTGTGTGTGTGTGTGTGTGTGTGTGTGCGTGCGTGCGTGTGTGCGTGCGTGCGTGTGTGTGTGTGTGTGTGTGTGTGTGTGCGTGCGTGTGCGTGTGCGTGTGTACTCACCTAATTGTACTCACCTAATTGTGCTTGCGGGGGTTGAGCTTTGGCTCTTTGGTCCCGCCTCTCAACTGTCAATCAACAGGTGTACAGATTCCTGAGCCTACTGGGCTCTATCATATCTACACTTGAAACTGTGTATGGAGTCAGCCTCCACCACATCACTGCCTAATGCATTCCATTTATTAACTACTCTGACACTGAAAAAATTCTTTCTAACGTCTCTGTGGCTCATCTGGGTACTAAGTTTCCACCTGTGTCCCCTTGTTCGTGTCCCACCCGTGGTGAAGAGTTTGTCTTTGTCCGCCCTGTCAATTCCCCTGAGAATTTTGTAGGTGGTTATCATGTCTCCCCTTACTCTTCTGTTTTCCAGGGATGTGAGGTTCAGCTCCTTTAGCCTTTCCTCGTAGCTCAATCCTCTCAGTTCCGGGACGAGCCTGGTGGCATACCGCTGAATCTTCTCTAACTTTGTCTTGTGTTTAACTAGGTATGGACTCCAGGCTGGAGCTGCATACTCCAGGATTGGTCTTACATAAGTGGTATACAGGGTTCTGAAAGATTCCTTACACAAATTTCTAAAGGCAGTTCTTATGTTGGCCAGTCTAGCATATGCCGCTGATGATATTCTTTTGATGTGGGCTTCTGGGGACAGGTTCGGTGTGATATCAACCCCCAGATCTTTCTCTCTATTTGACTCTTGCAGGATTTCCCCTCCCAAATGATACCTTGTGTTCAGCCTCCTGCTCCCTTCTCCTAATTTCATCACCTTACACTTTCCCGAGTTGAACTTTAGCAGCCATTTTCTAGACCATTCCTCCAGTTTATCCAGGTCATCCTGTAGTCTCTGTCTATCTTCATCTCTGTCTTGTGTGTGCGTGCGTGTGTGTGTACTCACCTATATGTACTCACCTATATGTGTCTGCAGGATCGAGCATTGACTCTGGGATCCCGCCTTTCGAGCATCAGTTGTTTACAGCAATGACTCCTGTCCCATTTCCCTATCATACCTGGTTTTAAAATTATGAATAGTATTTGCTTCCACAACCTGTTCCTTAAGTGCATTCCATTTTCCCACTACTCTCACGCTAAAAGAAAACTTCCTAACATCTCTGTGACTCATCTGAGTTTCCAACTTCCATCCATGTCCCCTCGTTCTGTTACTATTCCGTGTGAACATTTCGTCTATGTCCACTCTGTCAATCCCTCTGAGTATTTTATACGTTCCTATCATGTCCCCCCTCTCCCTTCTTCTTTCTAGTGTCGTAAGGCATAGTTCCCCCAGGCGCTCCTCATACCCCATCCCTCGTAGCTCTGGGACGAGTCTCGTTGCAAACCTCTGAACCTTTTCCAGTTTCATTATATGCTTCTTCAGATGGGGACTCCATGATGAGGCGGCATACTCTAAGACTGGCCTCACGTAGGCAGTGTAAAGATCCCTAAATGCTTCCTTACTTAGGTTTCTGAATGATGTTCTAACTTTTGCCAGTGTAGAGTACGCTGCTGTCGTTATCCTATTTATATGTGCCTCAGGAGATAGATTAGGTGTTACGTCCACACCCAGGTCTCTTTCGCGCGTCGTCACAGGTAGGCTGTTCCCCTTCATTGTGTACTGTCCCTTTGGTCTCCTATCTCCTAGTCCCATTTCCATAACTTTACATTTGCTCGTGTTGAATTCCAGTAGCCATTTCTCTGACCATCTCTGCAACCTGTTCAGGTCCTCTTGGAGGATCCTGCAATCCTCATCTGTCACAACTCTTCTCATCAACTTTGCGTCATCCGCAAACATCGATATGTAGGACTCTACACCCGTAAACATGTCGTTAACATATACAAGAAATAGAATTGGTCCCAGCACCGATCCTTGTGGTACTCCACTTGTTACTGTTCGCCAGTCCGACTTCTCGCCCCTTACCGTAACTCTTTGGCTCCTTCCTGTTAGGTAGTTCCTTATCCATGCTAGGACCTTTCCCCCTACCCCCACCTGCCTCTCGAGTTTGAATAGCAATCTCATGTGCGGTACTGTATCAAAGGCTTTTTGGCAGTCCAGAAATATGCAGTCTGCCCAACCATCTCTGTCCTGTCTTATCCTCGTTATTTTATCATAGAATTCCAGAAGGTTTGTTAGGCACGATTTCCCTGTCCAGAACCCATGTTGATGCTTGTTCACAAACCTAATGTTCTCCAGGTGTGCAACCAGTCGTAGCCTAATTATTCTTTCCAGTATTTTACAGGGGATGATTGTCAGTGATACAGGTCTATAGTTAAGTGCCTCCTCCCTATCGCCTTTCTTGAAGATCGGCACGACATTTGCCTTCTTCCAGCAACTGGGCAATTCTCCCGACATAAGTGACTCATTAAAGATCATTGCCAGAGGCACGCTGAGGGCCTGCGCTGCTTCTTTTAGTATCCACGGTGTTACTTTGTCTGGTCCTACTGCTTTAGATACATCTAGAGTTTTCAACTGTTTCATCACCTCCTCTACTGTCACCTCTCTGTGCGTGTGTGTGTGCGTGTGTGTGTGTGTGTGTGTGTGTGTGTGTGTGTGTGTGTGTGTGTGTGTGTGTGTGTGTGTGTGTGTGTGTGTGTGTGTGTGTGTGGAATGGGAGTGGGGAATGGTGGGGATGACGAGGGGACGTAAGTGAGAGATGGTGGGAAGGACGAGGGGACAAGTGAGGGCGTAATGGTGGGGAAGGACGAGGAGACGGGGGGTTGGGATTGTGGGGACAAGGGGATGGGGGAATAGAGAATAGTGGGGAGGACAAAGGGATAGGTGAGTGGGGTATTGTGGGAAGGAAGAGGGAATGGTGGAGTGGGGAATGGTTGGGAGGCCGAGAAGACGGGTGAGGGGGGAAATGGTGGGGAGGACTGGGGAACGGGGAAGGTTGCTGTGGCTCAGCAACGCACATGCGTTGCTGAGCCACAGCAATGCGTGTATATGTTATGAGGAAATGTATATGTTATCTCTCAGAATGTTTGGTAATATGTTTATGGTTTGTGATATGTGTATATGTACTGAACGGGGTGAGAATAGCTTGAGCTACCTCATCCCTTTGTGTGTATTTTACATCAATAAACTTATTTCAATTTCAATTTCAAAGCAATGCGTGGCCAGGTATTGCTAGTAATAAATAAATAATTCATCCTGTAGCCCATAGCTATGAAAATATAACATCGTTTTCTGTTCACATTCCTACAATCCATTTTCTTTAGATTTTTAAACACACACTATTGTATATAATATTGATTGGTGAAAGCCCTATTATTATATGTAATAATTTATAGTTCTTATTATAATTTACTGAGAATTACCAAGATTTCTCAAAACAAAACTATGAGCCTTCAATAGGATGTAGCTAATGCATGATATTCGAATAGCATGGAAAATAGTACGTAAATTTCACAATTTTCTGGAACTGGAAAAATACAATTATTATTGAAATTGGAGCAGTCCAACTATTCTGCTGTCTAAGCTAAGGCGATGGGACGTGTACTATAGGACATACTATGGTACGTAATAAAGAGTTGGTGCCTAGTGATAGGAAATAACTGGAAATCTTCCATAGAGGAACCATGAACATTATCAGCATAAGAACTATAAGCTTTTAGTTACATAGGTACTATGTTATAGCGAGAACGGGTTGCTTAGTTTTAATATCTTGTTTATTAAATAATGCAAGTCTTCCTAAAATCAAGAGTATATTTCTCTACCTCATTGGAGTATATAGGAATATTTCTGTTTAATGCTCAGGGCACAAAATCTGTTGAAGATACACTATTTTTATGTTGTTAATTATACAATAGAGTGACGTTCTTCTTGCAGCTATATTTTAACAAGCTCCGTCCCTGTAGCTTCTCTGACACTTTTGGTCTGTATTCTTTCAACCAGAGTGGAACCTTCAGGTCCTGCATTAATGACGGTAGAACACTGGCCTTCATGTGGCATTGTATAATTACTTGTACACCAACTTACCTCAGCTTTAGTAGTGTAATTTTTTAAAGTTTGCTTTGGTGTAGAGTCAGCAATGAAAATGTAATTCAGAATTACTCCAACCAGCCGCCGTGTTGATTTTTCTCTAGCGCCCACTGAAAGCCCAGATGCCAAGCATGTTCGTATGTGAGGAAGGTCGAGAGTCAGCCTGTTTTCTGGGCTTAAACCCAGCCCTAAAGTCTGCAATGATTCAGGACAATTTAAAAAGGTAGAAAAATAATTGGTTACAATAAATTATGCATGCTCATTAATTTTGAATTTGGAAAATTTTGTAATTTCTCAGTAACATATTGATTTTTTTCTGATTAGTATAAGTATTTGAAAATTCTACCAAGTAACATACCATGCCAGGTGTACGATAACTTACGACCGACTTACTATAATGTCTCGCGGATAGAAATGATTTACAAGAAGGTCACAAACGTCGTCCAGGTGTTCCAGGGTCAGCCCCAAATATTCCTGCTCAGTGAAGCTCATCCTGACTCACGAGTGCTTGCAGACCTGAACGTGAGAGTTCCAATACCTTACAGAACAATAAATTGAATATTTTTATACAAATTATACTGAGCAATATCGTTATTCGCAATATATTTACTCAAGCTTGGTTAACGGTAAGAGTTGTGATACCATATTGATATACCTTAATATAACAGTCATAATCCATGACATAAGACATTACGTTTTTGTGAATAGCTTAGGACGTAGGAGTTAGTTTCAGTGAATCTTCTTGGAAGTCACATGAGTAATTTCAAAGCAGTATTCATGGTATTACAGAAACTAGAGGCTGAATCAACGCAGTTACTGTAAGCATCTTATACAGATCTTATAATGCTGGCGCCTTTTTCAAGGCCCAAAGCTACGATGTTGTGGTGAAGATGTTAAGATCTGTTCCTAGGTGGTGAGTTCTGGTTCAAAGAAAACTTATGATAGAATGAGGGTGTGCTTGTGTGGGGTGAACCTTTCTTCTAATAACTAAAGTACCTCTTATTACTATGGCTAGAAGAACTTGAACGGCTAGAAGAACTGTTGTCTTGCCTCGGTATATGCAGTATATAGGCAAGACAACAACGTCTCTCTCTAGGCGGTTAACAATGCACAAACAACAGGGCTTATCAAGGAATATATAATCGCTACACACAACGAGACGATCATCATGGATATTTTGACGAGTAACACCAAAATCATTGATAGATTCATTGATAACAGAAGATTAGACATTAATAAAGTGCTGCATATCAAGAAATCAAGACCAGCAATCAATAAGCAGCTAACACACAGTTACATTTTACCGACTTCAAGACCCCGGGCCAATGCTTGGCCCGGGGTCAAATGTTTCTTTTTACCTGTTTCTTTTTCACTTCTGTATTAGTGCACTGGGTTTAGTGTTGTTTTGCAGGCGATGAGTCACAATAACGTGGCTGAAGTATGTTGACCAGACCACACACTAGAAGGTGAAGAGACGACGACGTTTCGGTCCGTTTTCGACCATTCTCAAGTGGATTGTCTCACAATCGACTTGAGAATGGTCCAGGACGGACCGAAACGTCGTCGTCCCTTCACCTTCTAGTGTGTGATCTGGTCAACATAGTCTTGTTTTAATAACATTATCTTGGAGCGGATGTAGATGCTGAATACTCACTAGTGAGTCCAATCCCTCAACGACTTTTCTAATCATTGTAGTCGCGGTGGAATGTGCATCTAATGCAGCTGCTGTGGTTGGATTAATGTTGAGATTGATGCGCAGGGCTTCAGTAGCTTCACATTCCAGTAAGTAGTGCAATAGTGGCGCCTCTGCTTCTGTTCCATAGATTTGACACTCTTTAACTATTGGGTTCATTACCTCCCAGCGGCACTTATAACCGAGTTTGAGGCTGTGTATGGCTACTGCAATGTCTCTGGATATCTTTTTGCCAGGCTTGAAAGAGTAGTGCCCAGCGGCTTGTTCGTACCATATCTCAGTGGATCTTCCTTCCGCAACTTTGGCTCTGTGGCGACTTTTGATAGTTGGGAATATTTTCTTCTTGATTTGCTCCTTAATCTGTGAAAAACTTGGAGGTATTTGAACCTGTACAACAGGTAGAACAGTTGCAGAATTTGCTAGTGAGTCTGCCTTTTCATTACCATCTATGCCAATGTGACTTGGTATCCAATTTATGGTGACTGACAGTCCTAGATTATGGGCTTCTTTTCCTATATGTTTGATTTCTGTGAGGAGTTGTATATTATCTCTGTGCTGACTGGATCGAAGATTTAGAGTCGGTATGAATGATGACATCATGTAAATTATTCTCAATTGTATAGTTTATAGCCTCCTTCAGGGCATATAATTCTGTTTGCAATGTTGAGCACCAACTATTCATGCTCCAGTAAACTTCATGGTTGGTAGTGTAAACTGCTGCCCCTGCAGAACCTCTTCCTTGATCAACTGATCCGTCTGTAAAGATGTGAGTCTTTATAGGTCTTGAGATGCTCCAAGCCTCTGCGAGTCACATGCTGATTTTTTAACTGGTAATCCTTCAGTGATTATCTTTAGACTCGATTCTTCCCATGGAGGAGGCTGCCGAAAGTGTTGATACGGTCAATCTTCCCCTTTATTTTTAATGGTCCATTTCAAGTCCACTTGAAATCTTGACCAGATTATCCGTCTATGCACTTGTTCTATATTGAAGGTTTCTCTGAAGCGATCTGTGTATTGTGACGGTAACGAGTTGGAAATGGTGGTCGGCAGTCTTCCAACTAGCAGGTTTCAGTGCTGGGCCACATATAATATATAAAAAAAAGAAAAGAAAAAAAAGAGAAAAAAAAAGAATGACTGCGTGATTTGGTAATCTGTGGTAAGGTTGTAAAGACGAAAAGCAATAATAAAAAATATGGATTTTAATAACAATAAGAAAACACAAATTGAAATAAATGCAAAGACTTGGCTTACTGACAAAAACAATAAACAATATAAACATGAAAATAGATTACGTTAATGGGGAGGAGAATTGATATACAAAAGTAAGCAAAATATAAATGCTGGAATATATGCACTAACTATGAACCTCTACTTGACCACACAGAGTGAGTCACTTAGGAGTTCACAGCTTGCGAGCACACAATATTCTGGCTGGCAGAAACGTAAGGGACTCCAACAATAACTGGTGAGGTCTTGTGATTGGCGGGAGCCGGAGTGGAGTGTTGGTTGGCGGCCAATGAGGAAGCTGGATGGCCGCAGTCGCTCGTTAGGCCGTTGCAGGGTTCGGCGCGTCGACCAGGTGCAGCAGTGGGGGGGAAGGAGGGAGTTGCTGGTACGTGTGGCGAGCTTATAATACGTTTAGCCACTACAAAACGTATCTTTTATGTTGATGAGGACAGGAGTGATTTGCAGAAATGGCAGGCTAAATCTCTGATAAGAGATTATCGTCACAGTATGTTGTCTTTGATTGACAGTCTGGCGGTGGTTCTAACAGGTTTTGCTGTTATGGTGGCCAGCTTTTGTTTGATCCTGTTTTTTAATGCTGGTAAGTTGGTTTCCCTTAGATTCTCTGTACACGTCCATATAGGTGCTCCCAGCATTGTTCTGAGAGCATCATTTTAAGACACTTCCAGTTTCTCCCATTGGTTATCACTGAGGGATGTTAGAGCAGAAGCAGCATAGTCAATGAGTGACCTAACTGCTTGAACGTAGTACATTTTGAGTACTGGTAGGGATGCACCATCTCTAAGACTTGCCAGGGAGCGCAAAGCTGAGTTTCTGGCTTTACAACGTTACCGAAGATATTCAATTTCTTGAATGAATTTCAACTGACTGTCTATTATGACTCCTAGGTATTGAAAAGAGGTAACCCACTCAATTTCATGTCCTTGTATTGCGAGTCTGATGTCTTCAGTTCTCATTGTAACAGCCATGGATTTTGTTTTATTGCTGATTATTTTCACTGCTATGCGTTCCGCTTCACTGTTGATAATATCTAGGCATTTTTGTGCATGGTTCCTAGCGCCTTGCCATTGATGATGACCACAAAGTCGTCTGCATAGTTAAGTAGTTTGGGTTTTGGTAACTTGAGCTTCATGAATTGTTCCATGAGATAGTTGAAGAGGAAGGGGCTTAGTATTCCTTCCTGCGATGTTGCATTTTCCAGCCTCTTTGAGGTCGATGTTTTTCCTTGGAATTTGACTTTAGATTCTCGCTTAAGCAGGCTTCCTTTTGCAAAGGCAAGAGCGTGTCCTTTGATTTCCTTATCCACAAGGCATCACAGTGTAGCTGGAGCATTGGCTAACTCGAAGACTTTTTCAAGGTCTTGAAAAATAATGATTCCAAGTTTGTCATTGATATGATCCAGGAGGGAGGTAAGGCATTTTGTGGTTCCAACAACTTTTCTGTAAGCAAACATATTTTGGTGTAGTGGATAGGCTTTCCATTCAATTCGATTAAGAGCCATTCTGTCTGCAGTTTTGGCCAGACAGCGTGTTAATAAGATGGGTTTTGGATTTCCTTGGTCTTTAGGTTTTGGAATGGGAACTATAATTGCACTGTTCCAAGAGAGTGGTCGAGTTCTTGTCACCCATACTCTGCTAATAAGATTCAAGAATGCGTCTTCACCCTTCTCTCCTAGCTTGGCCAGCATGTTGTAAGTGATTTTGTCCTCGCCTGGAGCTGTATTTTTAGTTTTCTTTGTAGCGCTTCTGAGTTCTTGCAGATTGAAAGGTTGGTCTAGTTCGTCAGGTCATCATCTATTTTTTCCGTCTTGCTGCTTGAAGTCTTTGTTGGTGAGTCAGTTGCTTGAGGAAGTTGAGTGGAACTGGCTCTAGAAGCAAATAGATTTGCTAACCTTTCTGCTTCTTGCTCTGGATGAACATGATGCGGTGGAGCAGGAGGAGATTTTCCTTGGGCCTTGTTGATCTGCCTCCAGATGTCGCCCAAGGATGTATGCTGATTTAGCTTGGCACACCACTCGAACCATTTTCCTTCTCTGATTTTTGCTGTTTCTTCGTGCACATGATCTCGGACAGCTCTAAGAGTTCTTTGATTAGTTTCGGTTCTATCTCTTCTGAAATTCTTTCGTGCACAATTTAGTCTGTTATGTAGCTTTTTGAGTTAGACGTGACATGATAGAGGTTTACTAGTGGATGAATGGACAGAACAAAGGGGATATTAATAGGGGTTAAAAGTATCAACACAAGACAGAACACAAAACAATGGGTATTAATTGTATACGTTTAGTTTTAGGAAAGACTTGGGTAAATACTGGTTCGGTAACAGGGTTGTTTATTTGTGGAACCAATTACCGCGTACGATGGTGGAGGTGAGGTCCCTCGATTATTTCAAGCGTCGGTTGGACGCTTGAATGAGAGGGATTGAGTGGTTATAAATAAGAGCTGCCTCGTATGGGTCAATTGGCCTTCTGCAGTTACCTTTGTTCTTATGTTCTTACGTTCTTATGAGACCTTACGAAACGCATCACTAGGTGTCAGACCCAAATCAAAAGTGCAAATGAACTTTGTAGAGTTAATTTTTAATCTTCCTGCTTCAATGATGATAAACATTAGGAATATCGAGAAGATTCGTGCCAGAATCTGGCACGAATCATGGGTGACTTTAATTTTAGTGGAATAAACTGGGTGAACAAAACAGGGAATAATGAAGCAGAAGATTTTCTAGAATTAATTGACGATTGCTTTGTTACGCAACACATTAAGGAACCAACGCGCAAAAATAATATTCTAGATTTAGTGTTAACTAACAGGGAAACACAAATTAAGGACATCGAAATAGGGAGTGAGCTAGGGAACAGTGATCACAAAGAAATCAGATTTTGCATAGAATGGAATAGATCTGTAGGAGAAAATTCTGTTAAAGTGCCTGATTTTCGAAAAGCTGATTTCAATAGCCTAAGAAATTGTTTGGGTCAAATAGATTGGAAAGTCTTGGGTATGGGGTGTGGGCCAGTCTTGGAGCTAGACGTGAACCCAGCGACATGTGACGCAGAAGGGGATTTCGATGTGGATTCAAAATATAACCTATTTAAAAATATTCTAAGCAAAGCCCGGGAACGTAGTATACCATATAAATTGAATAGATCGAATACTAATGATCCAAAGTGGATAACAAAGGATCCAAGAACCTTATAGGTAAAAAGAGAGCGTGGTTCAAAAGGATTAAGAATGGGGAAGTCAGTTTAGAACAGGAATTCGCACAACTGGTTAGAAATGTTAAAAAAGAGATAAGGAAAGCAAAAACACTATAAAGTTTGAATAGCAGGGCAAGCGAAGACAAATCCTAAAGGATTTTTTCAGTTATATCGAACTAAGACTTGGGAAAGGATAGGTCCATTAAAAACTGAGTCAGGTCAAATAACGGATAATGACGAGGAGATGAGTGAAGCTGTTGCCGATGGTTATTTTTTATCCCAAAACACTTTTTTTCGGTGGTACCTTGTGTAGCAAGGTGCAACGCAAAGTCCCACATCACAAGTTTTACATGCATATTTCACGTCCTTCCTTCTGCCCGACTTGGTACAAACACGGCACCTTCTACGTTTTTGCAGTTCTATGATCTCGTGCGTCAACTTGTAGTTCAGACGTTGTTCTGAATCTACAATTCTTCTGTGTCTTTTATCAACTTCAGTAGTCGTGTCTTCTTGAGGAACGACAAGACTTGTGACTGAATCTTCAGCGAAATCAATCAAGTCGAGTGGTTCTATGTCATCCATGTCCTGTTCCGAATTTGCTGACGACGACTGAGCTTGAGGTGTTGAGGTGAAAAGAGGCCGCCTCGCACCAGATGGGCCGGGTGTTGAGAGTGCCGCGTCAGCAGGAGGAGCAGCGTTGGCAGCCAAGTCGGGGGCATGGGGTATGCCTGTTGTTGTAGTCCACTCTTCACTCCTCCACTCCAATAAGGCATCTATTGCTATTGAGTGAAACTCTAAAAATGTTAGTTTCTTCACGTCAGTTGAATGGTGTTTGTACAACGCGAATGCATTGTGCAATGCCATTTGCAGAAAATAAAAAGTTATCCTCTTAGTCCATTTGTGTGTTTTCTGGCAAACTCGTAATACTTGATCATTTGATCGAAATGATCAACACCTTTCATGAACCGATTGTAATCAACTATGGCCTTGGGTTTGTTCATTTTCACAATTTCTAGTGCTGTTCTCCCGTTAGGTTTACGAACGCGTCACCTGCGCTGAACTACAGTAGTCTCTGCATTGTGGAGATTGGTGATGAGAGACACGGGGCGCTTGTCCTTCCACACTATAATAAATGTGTTATCTTGACGCATGTGCACGGTGGTGTCTGTGGCCATTTTATCCTTTACCAGTTGTTGCAGATCCTTGGGGGCGCCACGTTGCAGTCTAAGTGTTCCACATGTGTAAACACCCACTTCGCGTAATTTTTCTGTCAGGGTAACTGAGTTATAGTAGTTATCCATATACAGATGATAACCCTTGTTGACTAGGGGCGCCATCAACCCCGTGACGGTTTCCACTGTAGTTTTTCCTACACCACAATACACATCAAAGTTATATATGTAGCCTGATGTGCCTTCGGCCAACATATAAAATTTGACACCATATTTATCCGGCTTGTTGGGATTGTAGACCTTGAAAGAGAGGCGGCCACGCCATGGCATTGTACCTTCATCACGACTCAATTCTTTCTTTGGAATGTACACAAACAAAAATTTCTCGTTCAAATATTCCATCACTGGTCTCACTTTTATCAGTCTGTCACTATTATTCACTGGCACTGCTTTCTTGTTATACATGTGAAAGAACTTAGAAATATGTTGGAACCGCGTAGACGACATAAACAAGCTGAAGTATCGATTATGCCACTTTTGATTTGTCTGCCAGTACATCCTCATTGTAGGCAGCCTGTTCACCCCCATCAGTATACACAGACCCAAATAGCGTGCCATTTCTTTCACAGACACAAGGTTTCCAACTTTTCCTTGATGAGTCAGCCATGAGATGTATGATGTGTGTGGCATACAAATTTGTTTCATATGCTAGGTACTCTACCAATGCTCTCGTGATAAATAGTTGTACAAAATGCAATGGAGTTGTAGGTGTTGGAATCGTTAGGCCTGGGTTAGCAGAAAAGGCACCAACGATAGGAGGAGTGTTGCTACGATTCCACT
>WNGS01001970.1:17002-44997 GCA_020271785.1 Procambarus virginalis
ACTCTCCCACTCTCCCTTGCTCCTCCCCACTCTGCCTCCACTCTCCCCACTCCTCCCTGCTCTCCCCACTCTCCCCTGCTCTCCCCACTGCTCCACTGCTCTCCCCACTATCCTGCTCCCCTGCTCTCCCCACTCTCCCCTGCTCTCCCCACTCCCCAGCTCTCCCCACTCTCCCTGCTCTCCCCACTCTCCCTGCTCTCCCCACCTCCCTGCTCTCCCACTATCCCTCTCTGCCCTCTCCCCACTCTCCCTGCTCTCCCCACTCTCCCTGCTCTCCCTGCTCTCCCTGCTCTCCCCACTCTCCCTGCTCTCCCCACTCTCCCTGCCCTCCCTGCTCTCCTGCCCTCCCTGCCTCTCCCTGCCTCTCCCCACTCTCCCTGCCTCTCCCTGCTCTCCTGCTCTCCCTGCTCTCCCTGCCCTCCCTGCTCTCCCCACTCTCCCTGCTCTCGCCCCTCCCTGCTCTCCCCATCTCCCTGCCCTCCCTGCTCTCCCTTCTCTCTCCTCTGCTTCTCCCTGCTCTCCCCACTCTCCCTGCCTCCCTGCTCTCCCCACTCTCCCTGCCCTCCCTGCTCCCTGCCCTCCCTGCTCTCCCACTCTCCCTGCTCTCCCTGCTCTCCCTGCTCTCCCACTCTCCCTGCTCTCCCCACTCTCCTGCCCTCCCTGCTCTCCCCTGCTCTCCCTGCTCTCCCTGCACTCCCCACTCTCCCTGCTCTCCTTGCTCTTCATGCCTCCCTTCTCTCCCTGCTCTCCCTGCTTCCCTTGCTCTTCCCACTCTCCCTGCTTCTCCCTGCTCTCCCTGCCCTCCCCTGCTCTCCCTGCTCTCCCTGCTCTCCCCATCTCCCTGCCCTCCCTGCTCTCCCTGCACCTCCCTGCTCTCCCTGCCTCTCCCTGCTCTCCCCACTCTCCCTGCCCTCACCTTCTCTCCCACTCTCCCTGCTCTCCCCACTCTCCCTGCTCTCCCTGCTCTCCCTGCTCTCCCCCCACTCTCCCTGCTCTCCCGACTCTCCCTGCTCTCCCTGCTCTCCCCACTCTCCCCACTCTCCCACTCTCCCTGCTCTCCCCACCTCTCCCTGCTCTCCCTGCTCTCCCCACTCTCACCTGCTCTCCCCACTCTCCCTGCTCTCCCCCTACTCTCCCTGCTCTCCCCCCACTCTCCCACTGCTCTCCCACTCTCCCTGCTCTCCCCCTCTCCCCACTCTCCCCACTCTCCCTGCTCTCCCCACTCTCCCTGCTCTCCCCACTCTCCTGCTCTCCCCCACTCTCCCTGCTCTCCTGCTCTCCCTGCTCTCCCTGCTCTCCCTCACTCTCCCTGCTCTCCCCACTCTCCCAATCTCCCACTCTCCCTGCTCTCCCCACTCTCCCTGCTCTCCCTGCTCTCCCCCACTCTCCCTGCTCTCCCCACTCTCTCCTGCTCTCCCCACTCTCCCTGCTCTCCCCACGTCTCCCCCTCTCTCCACTCTCTCCCCCCACCTCTCCCTGCTCTCCCCACTCTCCCCTGCTCTCCCCACTCTCCCTGCTCTCCGTGCTCTCCCAGTCGCCTCTCCCACTCTCCCCTGCTCTCCCACTCCCTGCTCTCCCCATCTCCTGCTCTCCCCCACTCTCCTGCTCTCCTCCCCCACTACTCCCTGCTCTCCCCCTGCTCTCCCACATCTACACCTGCTCTCCCCACTCTCCCCCTGCTCTGCTCCCCACGCTCATCCCTTCCCTCATCCTCCCACTCTCTCACCACTCTCCCTGCTCTCCCCCACTCTCTCCCCACTCTCCCTGCTCTCCCCACTCTCCCTGCTCTCCCCACTCTCACTCCCTGCTCTCCCCACTCTCCCTGATCTCCCTGCTCTCCCCACTCTCCCTGCTCTCACCCACTCTCCCTCGCTCTCCCCCACCTCCCTGCTCTCCCCACTCCCTGCTCTCCCCACTCTCCCTGCTCTCCCCACTCCTGCCTCTCCCCACTCTCCCTGCTCTCCCTTCTCCTTCTCTCCGCTCTCCCTGCTGTCCATGTTCTCCCTGCTATCCTTGCTCTGCTGACCCCTTTACGCCAGGGGTCAGGTCGTCCCAGGCCTGGCCTGCTTGTTGTGCTTGACGCCAGGGGTCAGGTCGTCCCAGGCCTGGCCTGCTTGTTGTGCTTGACGCCAGGGGTCAGGTCGTCCAGGCCTGACCTGCTTGTTGTGCTTGACGCCAGGGGTCAGTTCGTCTCAGGCCTGGCCTGCTTGTTGTGCTTGCCGCCAGGGGTCAGGTCGTCCCAGGCTTGGCTTGCTTGTTGTGCTTGACGCCAGGGGTCAGGTCGTCCCAGGCCTGGCCTTGCTTGTTGTGCTTGACGCCAGGGGTCAGGTCGTCCGAGGCTTGGCTTGCTTGTTGTGCTTGACGCCAGGGGTCAGGTCGTCACAGGCCTGACCTGCTTGTTGTGCTTGACGCCAGGGGTCAGGTCGTACCAGGCTTGGCTTGCTTGTTGTGCTTGACGCCAGAAGTCAGGTCGTCCCAGGCTTGGCTTGCTTGTTGTGCTTGACGCCAGGGGTCAGGTCGTCCCAGGCCTGGCCTGCTTGTTGTGCTTGACGCCAGGGGTCAGGTCGTCTCAGGCCTGGCCTGCTTGTTGTGCTTGACGCCAGGGGTCAGGTCGTCCTTGGCGAGGTCATCTCTCATCGACTACTGTTCTTATCAGAAAAAAATATTATCAGAGGTTTGTGCCAGGATCTCCTTGTTTGCGACCGTTCTGTCGTTTTGGAGCCTTGAGCCACGACAATTGGACACCGCTAGCGACCTGAATAATGGCTCAGAGACTGTGAGGGTCCTCGCCACACTGTACTCTGTATTTGTTGACATCAAAGGATCCTTCGACAAAGCACATGGGATCGCGATCCAGGACGAGCTTGCATGCATGGGTGTCAAGGGGAAACTCATGAATTGGACTGAAGACCGCATTATTAGGAGGAAAGCCAAGGTCTGCTTCAACGTAGCAGTCTCGAGAACAATTAATATGGAACTCAGGACCCCCCCAAGGAGTCTTAAGTCTTAAGCCCAACATTATTCAACATACTAATGAACGCCATTGCAAATATTGATTTTCCGAAAGGAACACAGATGAAGTTATAATACAGATGATGTTCTAATACAAGCTCCCACCTTGGGAAAAATTATACAGTCCATTGAACTCCTTGGAACGAAATGTATTGCACTCGGTTTCACTCTCTCCACAAACAAGACAAAAGCATACTCTCATCACAAGAGGGGAGAAAATGAAGAACTACAAATTAATGGTGAAACAATTGAGTGGGTTGACCACTATCGGTACCTTGGCGTCACGGTCGTCACTAACAAGGGGAAGAAAAAGGAGCTCAACCAACTCATAGAAAAACGTAGAAGTCGACTCAGAGCACTGAAAGCTATGACCTGGAATGGGCATGGGGCCTCCATTGCCGTGCTAAAATTATGTACACAGCCTATGTACTCCCAAAGCGATATGAAACGGCTTGAAAGCATACATATTGAAGCCATGCCAATCATTCTTGGAGTCCTAAGAACTGACAAAACATAAAATCTACGAGTGGAGTTATCCCTCCCCAGTGTTAAAAACGGAATTTAGGAACTGAATTCTAAGCTTGCAATTAAGATAGCCAGAGATCCCCAAAACAATGATATTGCCAAGAAAAAACTTACTTCTGTACTACACGGAGGAAACAAGAGAAGCAAAAAAATGATATCACAGATATCAAATGATATCAGTCTGCAACCTCAAAAACTTCAACTGATTGAGCAAGCCCGTGAGTTCCTGCCTGTAGAGAGGTTACCTCCCTGAGTACAGGACCCATGCAGGATCATCATTAATGAGATGGTAAAGAAAAAGTCCAACAAGATACCACAAGAATTAAGGAACAAGTATCATAAGGAAATTAATAAAGAAGTCGGAAATTAAATTGATCAAATCTATACCGATGGGTCATCTCATCCTCTCAATGGCAGGGCTGGTGCAGCATACACTGTAATTAGGAATAATGATATTCAACGCAGAAATGAAGAAAACCCCGTATTGAGAACTATGCCTCTTCAATACAAGTGGAGCTAACTGCCATTGTTATAGCGTTAAGATTCCATGAACGAGGCACTAACGGGGCAGTGATCTGCATTGATTCAAAAACAGCATTACAAAGCCTTAGTAAATATCAGGCAAAAAATCTTGCGATACTCTTTGAAATGAAGAGAGCTGTGAGAGTACTAACCAATCAAGGAAGAGTTGTTAAAATTCTGTGGATCTCCTCCCATGTTGGAATCTGTGGAAATGAACGAGAAGATGTGCTGGCTGCTGGAGGCGCTGAATGAGACCAAATTGAATACTTCATACCCAAGACTTGTACAAATCAGAAGTATTATCAGGCAACATCACTGTGACAAGGTAACTGAGGAAAGGAGGATAGAAGCACAAACCAGTCAATCTGTATGCTGGTACAATATGGTTGCAGCTGGCAATCACAATCATTATGGACGAAGAGGAGGTGGCCGCAGGAGAGAATCAGTAATAGCAAAAATCCGTCTTGGATACAAATATCCATGGAGATTCGGAGTCTCCATGTCCATGGAGAATCTGTGATAAGAGTGACGGACACCGCCTTGACCACTACCTGAGAGAATGTGACCATCTAAGAGTCATTAGAAATATGAGTAGAATAATAAAACTCCATATTATTGAGCAAGGTAAATACCATTTGTCAAATGTTGATAATGTTCTTAAAAGATTTCCAGATTTTCCACCCACAAGATAAGATTTTAAAGGTTAACAAATGTTATCCTCTTGTTCGAGGAGCTGTTCACTTGAGAAAGTTAAGCAAATCCCAGATATGTCTGAGTACAAGTGACAGGATGAACAACCCTGCGAGTTTATCTTCCTATTGACGGGTGTAGTACATGTTGTTAAGGCGGTATGTCCACTCAGGGGACGGGTGGCGCTGCCCAATAAACTTGCCCCTCGGGGCAAAAAAATTAAAATAAATAAATTATACCTCAGAGATTTCGAGAGTCCTTACCTCACTGCACCTCATACACTGTGAGAGTCCTAGCCTCACTACACCTCAGGGACTGTGAGAGTCCTCGCCTCACAACACCTCATGGACTGTGAGAGTCCTCGCCTCACAACTCTTCATGGACTGTGAGAGTCCTCGCCTCACAACACCACAAGGACTGTGAGAGTCCTCTCCACACTACACCTCAGGGACTGTCAGAGACCTCGCCTCACTACTTAGGGACTGTGGGCGTCCTCGCCTCACTAAACTTCATGGACTGTGAGAGTCCTCGCCTCACTACTCAGGGACTGTGAGAGTCCTCTCCACACTACACCTCAGGGACTGAGAGTCCTCGCCTCACTACTCAGTGACTGTGGGGAGTCCTCGCCTCACTACTCAGGGACTGTGGGAGTCCTCGCCTCACTTAACTTCATGGACTGTGAGAGTCCTCTCCACACTACACCTCAGGGACTGAGAGTTCTCGCCTCACTACTCAGTGACTGTGAGAGTCCTCGCCTTTCTACTCAGGGACTGTGAGAGTCCTCTCCACACTACACCACAGGGACTGTGAGAGTCCTCGCCTCACTACTCAGGGACTGTGGGAGGCCTCGCCTCACTACAACACAGGGACAGTGGGAGTCCTCGCCTCACTACACCTCAGGGACAGTGGGAGTCCTCGCCTCACTACACCTAATGGACTGTGAGAGTCCTCGTCTCACTACACCTCAGGGACAGTGAGAGTCCTCGCCTCACTACACCGCAGGGACTGTGAGAGTCCTCGCCTCACTACTCAGGGACTGTGAGAGTTCTCGCCTCGCTACACTTCAGGGACTGTGGGAGTCCTCGCCTCACTACACCTCATGGACTGTGAGAGTCCTCGCCTCACTACTCAGGGACTGTGGGAGGCCTCGCCTCACTACAACACTTGGACAGTGAGAGTCCTCGTCTCACTACACCTCAGGGACAGTGGGAGTCCTCGCCTCACTACACCTAATGGACTGTGAGAGTCCTCGTCTCACTACACCTCAGGGACTGTGAGAGTCCTCGCCTCACTACACCTAATGGACTGTGAGAGTCCTCGTCTCACTACACCTCAGGGACTGTGAGAGTCCTCGCCTCACTACTCAGGGACTGTGAGAGTTCTCGCCTCGCTACACTTCAGGGACTGTGGGAGTCCTCGCCTCACTACACCTCATGGACTGTGAGAGTCCTCGCCTCACTACTCAGGGACTATGAGAGTCTTCGCCTCACTACACCTCAGGGACAGTGGTAGTCCTCGCCTCACTACACCTAATGGACTGTGAGAATCCTCGCCTCACAACACCTCATGGACTGTGAGAGTCCTCGCCTCACTACTCAGGAACTATGAGAGTCTTTGCCTCACTACACCTCAGGGACAGTGGGAGTCCTCGCCTCACTACACCTCATGGACTGTGAGAGTCCTCGCCTCACTACACCTCATGGACTGTGAGAGTCCTCGCCTCACAACACCTCAGGGACTGTGAGAGTCCTCGTCTCACTACACCTCATAGACTGTGAGAGTCCTCGCCTCACTACATCTCAGGGACTGTGAGAGTCCTCGCCTCACTACACCTCAGGGACTGTGAGAGTCCTCGCCTCACTACATCTCAGGGACTGTGAGAGTCCTCGCCTCACTACACCTCAGGGACTGTGAGAGTCCTCGCCTCACTACACCTCAGGGACTGTGGGAGTCCTCGCCTCACTACATCTCAGGGACTGTGAGAGTTCTCGCCTCACTACACCTCATGGACTGTGAGAGTCCTCGCCTCACTACACCACAGGGACTGTGGGAGTCCTCGCCTCACTACACCTCAGGGACTGTGAGAGTCCTCGCCTCACTACACCTCAGGGACTGTGAGAGTCCTCGCCTCACTACACCTCAGGGACTGTGAGAGTCCTCGCCTCACTACACCTCAGGGACTGTGAGAGTCCTCGCCTCACTACATCTCAGGGACTGTGAGAGTCCTCGCCTCACTACACCTCAGGGACTGTGAGAGTCCTCGCCTCACTACACCACAGGGACTGTGGGAGTCCTCGTCTCACTACACCTCAGGGACTGTGAGAGTCCTCGCCTCACAACTCCTCAGGGACTGTGAGAGTCCTCGCCTCACTACTCAGGGACTGTGAGAGCCCTCGCCTCACTACACCTCAGGGACTGTGAGAGCCCTCGCCTCACTACATCTCAGGGACTGTGAGAGCCCTCGCCTCACTACACCTCAGGGACTGTGAGAGCCCTCGCCTCACTACACCTCAGGGACTGTGGGATCCCTCGCCTCACTACGCCAAACGGACTGTGAGAGTCCTCGCCTCACTACACCTCAGAGACTGTGGGAGTCCTCGCCTCACTACACCTCATGGACTGTGAGAGTCCTCGCCTCACTACACCTCATGGACTGTGAGAGTCCTCGCCTCACTAAACCTCAGGACTGTGGGAGCCCTCGCCTCACTACACCTCATGGACTGTGAGAGTCCTCGCCTCACTACACCTCATGAACTGTGAGAGTCCTCGCCTCACTACACCTCATGGACTGTGAGAGTCTTCGCCTCACTACACCTCATGGACTGTGAGAGTCCTCGCCTCACTAAACCTCAGGGACTGTGGGAGCCCTCGCCTCACTACACCTCATGGACTGTGAGAGTCCTCGCCTCACTACACCTCAGGGACTGTGAGAGTCCTCGCCTCACTACACCTCATGGACTGTGGGAGTCCTCGCCTCACTACATCTCAGGGACTGTGAGAGTCCTCGCCTCACTACACCTCATGGACTGTGGGAGTCCTCGCCTCACTACATCTCAGGGACTGTGAGAGTCCTCGCCTCACTACACCTCATGGACTGTGAGAGTCCTCGCCTCACTACACCTCAGGGACTGTGGGAGCCCTCGCCTCACTACACCTCATGGACTGTGAGAGTCCTCGCCTCACTACACCTCAGGGACTGTGAGAGTCCTCGCCTCACAACTCCTCATGGGCTGTGAGAGTCCTCGCCTCACAACACCTCAGGGACTGTGAGAGTCCTCGCCTCACTACTCAGGGACTGTGGGAGTCCTCGCCTCACAACTCCTCATGGGCTGTGAGAGTCCTCGCCTCACTACACCTCATGGACTGTGAGAGTCCTCGCCTCACTACTTATGGACTGTGAGTGTCCTCGCCTCACTACACCTCGTGGACTGTGAGAGTCCTCGCCTCATTACATTTCTGGGACTGTGAGAGTCCTCGCCTAACTACTCAGGGACTGTGGAAGTCCTCGCCTCACTACTCATGGACTGTGGAAGTTATCGCCTCTCTACTCATGGACTGTGGGAGTCCTCGCCTAACTAAATCTCAGGGACTGTGAGAGTCCTCGCCTCACTACACCTCAGGGACTGTGAGAGTCCTCACCTCACAACACCTCATCGACTGTGAGAGCCCTCGCCTCACTACACCTCAGGGACTGTGAGAGTCCTCGCCTCATTACATTTCTGGGACTGTGAGAGTCCTCGCTTCAGTACTCAGGGACTGTGGAAATCCTCGCCTCACTACTCATGGACTGTGGGAGTCCTCGCCTCACTACACCTCATGGACTGTGGGAGTCCTCACCTCACTACTCAAGGACTGTGAGAATCTTCGCCTCACAAAACCTCATGGACTGTGATAGTCCTCGCCTCACTACACTGGGACTGTGAGAGTCCTCGCCTCACTACTCAGGGACTGTGAGAGTCATCGCCTCACTACACCTCATGTACTGTGAGAGTCCTCGCCTCACTACTCAGGGACTGTGAGAGTCCTCGCCTCACTACTCAGGGACTTTGAAAGTCCTCGCCTCACTACAGCTCATGGACTGTGAGAGTTCTCGCCTAACTACTCAGGGACTGTGAGAGTCCTTTGCCTCACTACACCTCATGGACTGTGAGAGTCCTCGCCTCACTACACCTCATGGACTGTGAGAGTCCTCGCCTCACTACACCTCGTGTACTGTGAGAGTACTCGCCTCACTACTCAGGGACTCTGAGAGTCCTCGCCTCACTACACCTCATGGACTGTGAGAGTCCTCGCCTCACTACTCAGGGACTGTGAGAGTCCTCGCCTCACTACTCAGGGACTGTGAGAGTCCTCGCCTCACAATACCTCAGGGGGGACTGTGAGAGTCCTCGCTTCACAACACCTCATGGACTGTGAGAGTCCTCGCCTCACAATACCTCAGGGGGGACTGTGAGAGTCCTCGCCTCACAATACCTCAGGGGGGACTGTGAGAGTCCTCGCTTCACAACACCTCATGGTCTGTGAGAGTCCTCGCCTCACTACTTAAGGACTGTGAGTATCGTCGCCTCAATACACCTTATGGACTGTGGGAGTCCTCGCCTCACTACACCTCATGAACTGTGGGAGTCCTCGCCTCACTACTCAGGGACTGTGAGAGTCCTCGCCTCACTACACCTCATGGACTGTGAGAGTCCTCGCCTCACTGCTCAGGGACTTTGAAAGTCCTCGCCTCACTACACCTCATGGACTGTGAGAGTCCTCGCCTAACTACTCAGGGACTGTGAGAGTCCTTTGCCTCACTACACCTCATGGACTGTGCGAGTCCTCGCCTCACTACTCAGGGACTGTGAGAGTCCTCTCCTCACTACACCTCAAGGACTGTGAGAGTCCTCACCTCACTACTCAGGGACTGTGAGAGTCCTCGCCTCACAACACCTCAGGAGGGACTGTGAGAGTCCTCGCCTCACTACACCTCAGGGACTGTGAGAGTCGTCGCCTCACTACACCTCATGGACTGTGAGAGTTCTCGCCTCACTACACCTCAGGGACTGTTGGAGTCCTCGCCTCACTACACCTCAGGGACTGTGAGAGTCCTTGCCTCACTACACCTCATGGATTGTGAGAGTCCTCGCCTCACTACTCAGGGACTGTGAGAGTCCTCGCCTCACTACACCTCGTGGACTGTGAGAGTCCTCGCCTCACTACTCAGGGACTGTGGGAGTCCTCGCCTCACTGCATCTCAACCAACAGGGTACGTGGTGCAGTGGTAAGACACTCGCCTGGCGTTCCGCGAACGCTTTGTCATGGGTTTGTATCCTGGCCGGGGAGGATTTACTGGGTGCAAATCCTTGACTGTAGCCTCTGTTTGAAGAAAGAGAACGAGAGGCCGCCCTCAGGAAAGAACAACAAGAACTCGAAATGACCTTCAAAGAACGAAAGGCTGCCATGAGGTAGGAGGAACAAGAACGTGAAACGGCCCTACTCAAAGAGCGTGAGCGAGTACAGCTTAAAGCAAAAAAAATTCACCTGGAGATCCAACGCGACCATGATAAAAAGCAAGCTGATATGGCTATAGCATGTCGTCAACAAGAACTCACCTTGGAAACTACACACCACAATCAGCGCCAACAAGCTGCCGCTAGTCTTCCCATAAGCTTCAATGTCTCCCATGCAAGTAAGTTAATGCCACCATTCGTTGAGACAGAGATCGATGTCATTTTGACCACTTTTGAGACCCTAGCTAAAAAACTTAGCTGGCCTGCCGATCAATGGTCTACCCTTCTCAGAGTGCATCTCACAGGTAGAGCTGCAGTTACTCTCAGTACCTTAGCATCTGAGAATGACTACCTGACCCTGAAGCAAGCAGTTTTGGACGCCTACCTTCTCTCCACCGAAAGCTACCGACGAAAATTCCGTGATTATCTAAAGGCAAGTACCACCATCTTTCTAGAATTTGCCAGTACAAAGAAAAGATATTTCAGGAAATGGCTGGAAGCAGCACATGTCTCTACATTTGCAGAACTCGTCAACCTCATGCTAGTTGAAGAATTCTTGAGACGTGTTCCCCCTTCCGTCCGTTTACATTTAGCAGATAAAGAAAAACCGACTACATCAAATGTGCGAAGTCGGCTGACACCTACAGCCTCATCCACCGGCTGACACCAGAACCACCTTCCAGTAAGAAGTCTTGGTACAGTTACAATAAAGTGAGTACAGATCAAGCGAGCTCACAATTGTATTGTAAGTATTGCAAACTCTATGGACATACCATAGATAAATGTGGGAAGTCTCAATACAAAGGTAATAATGAATCTACTAAACCCAAACAGACTCCTCCTAAGTCCGGTAAGCCTGTGATGAATGTTGGTGTTCCTGTTAATGATCTTTCTCTCTTCAGTAAACACCTGTATCCTGGAACTGTCTCTACCAACGGTACAGATTCGGAGGGACGTTTCAAATTGAAGATCTGGAGGGACACAGCGGCTCTTCAGTCCATAATATTGAAATCAGCTGTGCCTAACATCACCTACACTGGGGAAACCGTCCTTATCACTGTCCTCACTGCTACCACTCCGTATCCACTTGCCAGTGTCCACCTGGATTGTCCCTTCTTGACCGGTGAAGTCCAAGTCGCCATCAGGGAAAAGCCTTTTCCCATGCCAGGAGTGCAACTTCTCCTGGGCAACGACTTGGCCGGAGATCTGCAACCGTCCAACCTGATCATCATGGACAAACCCCAGGTGTGTACCTCTGTAATGGATAATCCCAGCTTTGAATATGTTCCATCAGAGGTCCAAGAAAGTGATGAAGTTTCTCCTCCGGTTTTGGTGACCACCCGTGCACAAGCTGCACGACCGCAACCAGCTGACTCTACTGCTACCACTGTCCCTCAAGACCCTCAGAATCTACCACCGAATCTTACTAGTTTGGAGTTCCGTAAGTTACAGAGGGAAGATCTTTCATTAACACCATTATTCTTCCAGGCTGAGACTCAACCTGACAGTATCCCTGGGTTCTTCCTAGAGAATGAGTTGCTCTACCGCAGATACAGACCCAGTAAGCTGAAGGAGGATGACAATTGGGCCAATGTCGAACAACTAGTGATTCCCACCAGCCTACGGCCCGATATTCTACACCTGGCCCACGGAGCACGTTCTCACTATGGTTTTAACAAAACCTACCACGGAATCAGACAAGACTACTACTGGCCAGGTATGGTTAAAGACGTCAAACAGTACGTACAACAGTGTCATACATGTCAGATGGCAGGTAAACCTAACATCTCTATCCCCAAGGCTCCATTGACTCCCATCCAGGTGCCTGCAGAACCTTTCCACAGACTCATCATAGACTGTGTTGGTCCTTTACCCCGGACCAGTTCTGGCAACGCCTATATACTAACCATCTTGTGTCCTACCACCAGATTCCCCATAGCAGTTCCAGTAAAGAACATTACGGCTGCTACTGTGGTGAAACAACTATTGAAGATCTTCACCCAGTATGGATTTCCAAGAGAGGTTCAAAGTGACTGTGGCACCAACTTCACCAGTGATCTCTTCAAGAAGACACTGGAAGAGTTCAACATCACACAGGTATTGTCCAGCCCCTATCATCCTGCTTCACAGGGTTCTCTTGAACGTAGTCATCAGACTATTAAAGCACTCCTAAAGAAATTTTGCAGTGAAACCTTGAAGGACTGGGATAAACAACTTGACCTCATTATGTGCATTTTCAGAAGTCTCCCTATGAGTCTCTAGGAGTATCTCCTTATGAGATGCTCTACGGACGTAAGTGCTGTACTCCTCTCAAAGCTTTTAAAGACTCTCTACGTAATGCCACCTTCAGTGAGCCTCAGAATGTGCCCCAGTTTCTTCAAAACTTAAAACACATTCTAGAGAGAGTACGTAAATTTGCTAATGACAATCTATTGAAAGCTCAGGAGAGGATGAAGACTCATTACGATTAAAGCAGCAAAATAAGGAAATTTAAACCAGGAGACTTCGTGTTGGCATATTTTCCTATCCCAGGTTCTTCATTGCAAAACAAGTTTTCAGGACCCTACCACATCAAGGAGTGCAGAAACAACCACAACTACGTTCTTGAGACTCCAGATAGGCGGCGGAAGACCCAGTTGTGCCACGTCACCCTCCTGAAGCAGTATCAAGGTACTCCCCCCACTGTGTTGGTATCATCCCCATTTAAAGGTCCATACCTCTACTGTGAGACCTTCCCTGCTTCTCCTCACGAAAGCACTAACACTGAGTCAGTGCCTTCCAACTCGGAAATCCTAACTGATCTTCATACCTATTTGCAGGACTATAATAGTGCTCCTTTGCCATGTTCTAATCCTATTCTCGCCTCGCAACCCGTAAGCGCAAATTCGTATAGTCAATATTGACTTATTAAATAAGTGCATAGATGACATACTAAACATAATAGTTTCCCTTGAAAAGCTTCATAGAAAACACCAACCTTACCTAACCTACTTAATTATGTTAAAATAAGCATCTTATAGCTTCGTAATTACAATTGTTACTTAACCTATTATAGGTATAGGTTAGGAAATAATTGTAATTACGAAGCAATAAGATGCTTATCTTAACATACTAAGTAGGTTAGGCAAGGTTGGTGTTTTCCATGAAGCTTTTCAAGGGAAATTATTATGTTAAGTATGTCACCTATGCACTTATTTAATAAGTCAATATTGACTATACGAATTTGCGAGGACGGGTTGCGCCTCGCCAGATATCACGAAGCCTTTCATCGTCCATGTCGACGCCAGTGGTACCGGCATCGGGGGTGTCCTGATGCAACAACGAGGCGAGGAGGTTCTACCTGTTAGCTACTACAGCTACAAGTTAAAACCACACCAGAAGAATTACAGCACTATCGAAAAGGAGCTACTCTCCATCGTCCTGAATTTACAGCACTTTGCTTCGTACCTACAAGGTGCTCGGTCTACTACCATCTACTCGGACCACAATCCCCTACGCTTCTTGCAGCAAGCCCAATTCAACAATCAACGACTTCTACGATGGGCTTTATATCTGCAGAATTTCAACCTGGAGATCTTCTACATCAAGGGTTCTGACAACATCATAGCAGACGCCCTTTCCAGAGTCTATGAGGTAGAGGCAGCTCCACCTACCACTCTACCATCAGAAAAAGTAACTTGACCCAGTAAGAGCAGGCTTCGGGGGAGAGTTGTGACGATAATCTCTTTCAAGAGAGATTGAGCCTGCTTTTCCCTACATAAAGTTACTTACACATCTACAAGAATAAGATGCTACATTCAAAATACGTCTACCAGTAGCACAAAGCGTTTTGACCAGGAGGCAAAACATACCCTAAACCCCCAACTCCACACTCCCTCCACGCCGGCTCGTCCGTCGTCAACTAGCAAACTACCATTTCCAGCTTGCCTGCTTCTGATTGGTGACCAGCCGCCTGCACACCTGCACCTCTGCACCTCAACGCCATCTACCTGAGCCGATGTCTGGGCTTGAACCAGCCATTGACTTCAGAATATCCTTGGGCTCTCAAGCTGTGAACAACTAACTGATATACGCTCTGTTTATCGGTGGAGGTTCTAAGCTAGCGCCCATATTCTCAGCACCTATTATTGTCATTTTGCCTTTATATTATTCCTAGAGTAAATTATCCACTTAGCTATTTTTATTTTATACTTTTTGACTTGTTTGGTTGCACTGTACATAACCAAGGGATTGTCTTTGTTATTAATGTTATTAAAGCTTCATTGTTCATACTATGTGTTTTGCATGTCTCCCCTTACTTTTACCACAGACAACAGCCAAGCAGTCTCATTTTTTTTTGTAAATGTGACAGGCATTGACACTAGCCATTAGGAAGACTGCCGAACATCTACACTCCTACATTTTCCCGTCACAGTTGTAAAAACGATTCTTCGCGGCGGGGATCGTATTCCAGGGACCTGCCCGAAACGCTACGCGTACTAGTGGTTGTACAAGAATGTAATAACTTTTGTATATATCTCAAAAAACAAAACAAAAAAATCATGCGTCACTCTGCATGAAGCAGCATGCATCAACCATCGTGGGTCAACCACCATGCGCCAACCATCATGCATCAACCATTATGCACCAACCATAATGTGTCAAGCATCATGCAACAACCATCATGAATAACCATCATGCATCAACCATCATGCATCAATCATCATGCGTCAACCATCATGCATCAACCATCATGCGTCAACCAGCACCATCATGCGTCAACCATCATGTATCAACCATCATTTGTCGACCATCATGCATCAACCATCATGCATCAACCATCATGTGTCATCCATCATGTGTCATCCATCATGTGTCAACCATCATGTGTCATCCATCATGCATCAACCATCATGTATCAACCATCATGTGTCGACCATCATGCATCAACCATCATGCATCAACCATCATGTGTCATCCATCATGTGTCATCCATCATTCGTCAACCATAATGCGTCAACCATCATGCATCAACCATCATGCATCATCCATCATGCGTCAACCATCATGCATCAGCCATCATGCTTCAACCATCATGCGCCAACCATCATGCGTCAACCATTATGCGTCAACCATTATGCGTCAACCATCATGCGCCAACCATCATGCACCAACCATTATGCGTCAACCATTATGCGTCAACCATCATGTGTCAACCATTATGCGTCAACCATCATGCGTCAACCATCATGCGTCAACGATCATGCGTCAACCATCATGCGTCAACCATCATGCGTCAACCATCATGCGTCAACCATCATGCGTCAACCATCATGCGTCAACCATCATGCGTCAACCATCATGCGACAACCATCATGCGTCAACCATCATGCATCAACGATCATGCGTCAACCATCATGCGTCAACTATCATGCATCAACCATCATGCGTCAACCATCATGCAGCAACGATCATGCGTCAACGATCATGCGTCAACCATCATGCGTCAACCATCAAGCGTCAACCATCATGCGTCAACCATCAGGCGTCAACGATCATGCGACAACCATCATGCGTCAACCATCATTCATCAACCATCATGCGTCAACCATCAAGCGTCAAGCATCGTGCATCAATCGTTGTGCGTCAACCATCATGCATCAAGCATCTCGATTCAACCATTTAGCGTCAACCATAATGCGTCAAGCATCTCGAGTCAACCATTTTGCGTGAACTATCATGCGTCAACCATCATGCACCAAGCATCGTGCGTTACCCTCCATGCTTCAACCATTGTGCGTCAAGCATCGTGAGTCAACCATCACGGATCAACTATTTTGCGTCAACCATCGTGCGTCAACCATCATGCATCAAAAATCATGCGTCAACCATCATGCATCAATAATGATGCGTCAACCATAATGCGTCAACCATAATGCGTCAACCATCGTGCGTCAACCATCATGCATCAATAATCATGCGTCAACCATCATTCGTCAACCATCATGCATCAATAATCATGCGTCAACCATAATGCGTCAACCATCATAAGAATACAAGAAGTTAAGAATAAAGGTAACTGCAGAGATCTTATTGGCCCATACGAGGCAGCTCCTATTTATAACCACCCAATCCCACTCATTGTCATGTCCAACCCACACTCGATACAATCGAGGGACCCCACCTCCACCACGCAATGTGGTGATTGGTTTCACACATCAACAAACCCTATTACAGAACCAGTATTTACCGAGGTCTTTATAAAATCTAAATTTATCTAATTTATACCCATTGTTTCGTGTTGTTGTGTGTTGATACTTTTAATACCCTATTAGTATCCCCTTTGTTATATTCATTTATCCACTTGTACACTTCTATCATGTCACCCCCAAATCTTCGCCTTTCTTAAGAATGTAATTTAAGCTTTGTCAGTCTTTCTTCAAATGACAGATTTCTAATTTGGGGGATTAACTTTATCGTTCTACGCTGGACGCGTTCTAGTAAATTCATATCCATTCTATAGAACGGCGATCAAAACTGAACTGCATAATCTAAATGGGGATAATCTTCTTGTGGCTCCCTGGGATGGATGGGGGGCCATAAGAAGGCAGTTGATTGTGGTAAGGATTGTGATGTTGTGTACCTTGACTTTAGCAAAGCTTTTGATACAGTGCCACATGAAAGACTGATTAAAGATAGAGGCTTATGGTATTGGGGGATGCTATATTAAGTTGAATTAGTGCATGGCTATACCAAAAAGAAACAGAGAATTAGCATAAATGGGGTTAAGTCACAATGGGAAAACGTTGTAAGTGGAGTGCCTCAAGTCTCTGTCCTGGACCTCTGTTATTCATAATATACGTAAATGATTTAGATTTAGGTTTGAGCAGCAATATTTGCATATTTGCTGATGATACAAAAATCGGGAGGGCAATAAACACGGGAAAAGACTCACTATCACTTCAAGGTGATCTAAATAGGATTTTGAAATAGTCAAAAGATTGGCAGATGCAGTTTAATGCTGATAAATGTAAGGTTTTGAGGCTAGGTAATAATAATAGAGTTAAAGATACGAGCTAGACGGTGTTGAGATTGCGAAGTCGGATTGTGAATGGGATTTGGGAGTTATGATTAGTAAGAATTTAAAACCAAAAACTCAATGCATAAATGTTCGTAATAAGGTAAATAAGACACAGGGATTTATTATTCGTAGCATTAGTAACAAGACACCAGGTGGTGTTCTTCAGCTATATCTTGCTCTTTTTAGGCCCCATTATGCAGTTCAGTTTTGGTCGCCATACTATATGATGGATATGAATTCACTAGAACGCGTCCAGCATAGGATGACAAAGTTAATCCCCCAAATTAGAAACCTTTCATATGAAATTTTTTGTGTTGTTTAAGATTTAGCTACTCAGAACGAAATGTCCATGAAGCACGGGCTATGGTGAGCCCGTAATTGAGTTCGGTTATTCGCGATAATTTTGTTACTGTGATATCTGAGTCAAGGTTTTAAATGGAGGTGGGGTGTCCTCATTTTTCCCTTCTGTTTTAGTGCACAGGTTTTCGTCTTGTTTTAATAACATTATCTTGGTGGTGGATGTAGATGCAGAATGTTCACTACTGAATCCCTTTCTTCAACGGCTTTTCTAATCATTGTAGTCGCGGTGGAATGTACATCTAATGCAGCTGCTGTCGTTGGATTAATGTTGAGTTTCATGCGCAGGGCTTCAGTAGCTTCACATTCCAGTAAGTAGTGGAATAGAGGCGCCTCTGCTTCTGTTCCTCAGATATGCCACTCTTTAACTATTTGGTTTATTACCTCCCAGCAGTACTTGTAACCAAGTCTGAGTCTGTGAATGGCTACTGCAATGTCCCTGAATATTTTTTTGTCAGGCGTGAAAGAGTTGTATCCAGTGGCTTGTTCGAACTATATCGCAGTTGATTTTCCTTCCGCTACTTTGGCTCTGCGACGACTTTTTATAATAGGGTGTATTTTCTTCTTGATTTGCTCCCTAATCTGCGAAAAACTTGGAGATATTTGAACCTGTACAACAGATAGAGCAGTGGCAGTTTTTGCTAGTGAGTCTGCCTTTTCATTACCATCTATGCCAATATGAGTTGGTATCCAATTTAGGGTGATTGCCAACCCTAGATTATGGGCTTCTTTTTCAGTGTGTTGGATTTCTGTGAGGAGTTGTATATTATCACTGTGGTGGCTGGATAACAATGCCTGGAGCAAAGATTTAGAGTCGGAATGATTGATGACATCATGTAGATTATTTTCAATTGTAAAACTTATGGCCTCCTTCAGGGCATATAATTCTGTTTCTAATTTTGGGGAATTAACTTTGTCATCCTACGCTGGACGCGTTGAAGTGAATTTATATCTATTCGATAGTACGGCGACCAAAATTGAACTGCTTAATCTAATTGGGTCCTAACCAGAGCAAGATATAGCTGAAGAACAACACCAGGTGTCTTGTTACTAAAGCTTCGATTAATAAATCCCAGTGTCCTATTTTCCCTATTACGAACATTCAAGCATTGATCTTTTGGTTTCAAATTCTTGCTAATCATAACTCCCAGATCCCTTTCGCAATCCGACTTCTGAATCTCAACACCATCTAGCTCGTATATTGTAACTCTATCATTAATACATGATGGTGTTTTGTAACTCTATCAAAACTTTACATTTATCAGCATTAAACAGCATCTGCCAATCTTTTGATCATTTCAAAACCTTATTTAGATCAACTTGAAATGATAGTGAGTCTTTTTCTGTGTTTATTTGCCAACCGATTTTTGTATCATTGGAAAATTTGCAGATGTTGCTGCTACTCAAACCTGAATCTAAATCCTTTATATATATTATAAACAACAGAGGTCTCAGAAAAAAGCCTTGAGGCACTCCACTTACAACATTTTCCCACTCTGACTTAACCCCATTTATACCAACTCCCTGAAATTGCCTCTCTGAAATCTAACAACTCTATTCTTATCCTTCCGTCCGACAAAAGCAATTCGGTGGTTGTCCTTGACCATGAGGACTACCTCCGAAAAGCAGATGTCTTGCTCTCTGACTCTCGCACTTATGCTCCTCTGACTTCTAACCCTTTGGATCGCCTCAAAACTTCCTTTAACCGCAAACTAAGACAGCTCTCTAGTCTTTGTCCTCCTGACTTTGATCTCATTAAACGTTTCCGAGTCATCTGCCCTTCTCTTCCTTATTTCTATGGTCTTCCTAAGACTCATAAACCTGGTGTTCCTCTTCGCCCTATCATTTCTACACGGGGCTCTGTCAGCTATCCTCTTGCCTCCTGGCTCGCTAAAACCCTGACGCCTTACCTTGGCACTTTCTCCCCTGCCCACCTTCGTCACTCTCAGGACTTCATAGAAAGACTGCGCCTGCAACCCTCTTGTAAGATGCTTAGTCTTGATGTAGACTCTCTGTTTACTAATGTTCCGCTCGATGACGTTCTCTCTTTCCTTAGACAGAAGGCGTCAGAGGGCCTTCTTCCTCTCTCTCTTCCCACTGACGTTTTCCTTGATCTCATTAGACTCTGTGTTGACTCCAACTCTTTCTCTTTCAACGGTAAATATTACACTCAAACTTTCGGGGTTGCTATGGGTTCCCCTCTCTCCCCTGTTCTTGCTAATTTCTACATGGAATACTTCGAAACTGTTCTTCTTCCTTCTATTGATACTCGTCCCTGTCTTTGGCTTCGCTATGTTGATGACATTTTTGCTTTATGGCTTCATGACCTTAATCTTTTCCAGCCTTTCCTCGCCTCTCTTAACAATCTGGCTCCTTCTATCCATTTCAAAGTTGAGTGGGAATCTAATTCCCTCCTTCCTTTTCTTGACGTTCATGTTCACAGCTCTGTGTCTGGGTTCTCTTTCTCTGTCTACCGTAAACCCACGCATAGTGGCATGTATATTCACTTCTTTTCCTACCATCCTCCTTCTGTTAAGAAAAGTGTCCTCGTCTCTCTCTTCCTCCGCGCTCTACGCATCAGCGACCCTCAGTTTCTTGATTCTGAAATTGCCTTTATCTACAAATCATTCTCTCGCCTTGGTTACCCTTTGCATTTCATCAACTGTGCCTACTCTCAAGCTAAACGAAATTTCTTTCATCCTAAACCTGCTTCCAACACTAGTAGCACTGTACTATGCCTTCCCTTCATATCTGAACTCAAAACTTTTACCAATACCTTTCGTCCTCTTGACATTAAACTCCCCTTTCGACAAACTAACACACTTTGTAGCAATCTAGTTCACACTGCTCCTCCTGCTTCTAATGCTGCTGGTGTCTACTCTATTTCCTGTTCGACTTGTCCTCTTCAATACTTTGGCGAAACTGGCCGTACACTGAATGACAGACTTAAAGAACACAAGAGAAGTGTTAAGTCTGCAGACACTAACAATGCTCTCTTCTGCCATGTAAGGGATTCTAATCATCCCATTGATTGGTCTTCCTCCAAAATAATCTTTCCTGCCTCTACTCTACACAGACGCCGTCTTGTGGAATCGGCTTTAATACACAATGTACCCAACATGAACTTGAGTCCTGGCTTTGTTGCTGTGGACTCTTCCCTTTCACAGTATATACTCAAATGCTCTAATCTTTCTAACAAACGTGATCTAACATAAGCCTAACCCCTTCTATTTTCTTTCTTCCTCTTTCCTTTTCTTTTTCTCTTCTCCCACGCTCCCTTGCTATCCTCTTCTTATTCCTATCTCCTTCTCTTTCGGTGGTTATAATAGGAGCTGCCTCGTATGGGCCAATAGGCCTTCTGCAGCTCTTATTATTATTACTATCCCCTCTACTACACCTTACTTTGCTCCTCAGCTCTCTCTTGCCTATTTATTGCCTGTCTCTCTACTTCATCACAATCGACTTCAGAATGGTCCATGACGGACCGAAACGTCGTCATCCCTTCACGTTCTAGTGTGTGGTCTGGTCATCAACCATCATGCGTCCGTCAACCATCATGCGTCAACCATCATGCATTAACCATCATGCGTCAACCATCATGGGTCAACCATCATGCATTAACCATCATGCGTCAACCATCATGCGTCAACCATCATGCATTAACCATCATGCGTCAACCATCATGCATTAACCATCATGCGTCAACCATCATGCATTAACCATCATGCGTCAACCATCATGCATTAACCATCATGCGTCAACCATCATGCGTCAACCATCATGCATCAACCATCATGTGTCAACTATCAAGCATCAACCATTATGTGTCAACTGTCATGCATCAACCATCATGCATCAACCATCATGCGTCAACCATCGTGCATTAACCATCATGCATCAACCATCATGCGTCAACCATCATGCATCAACCATCATGCATCAAACATCATGCATCAACCATCATGCATCAACCATCATGTATCAACCATCATGCGTCAACCATCATGCATCAACCATCATGCATCAACCATCATGCATCAACCATCATGCGTCAACCATCATGCATCAACCATCATGCATCAACCATCATGCATCAACCATCATGCGTCAACCATCATGCATCAACCATCATGCATCAACCATCATGCATCAACCATCATGCATCAACCATCATGCGTCAACTATGATGCATCAACCATCATGCATCAACCATCATGCGTCAACCATCATGCGTCAACCATCATGTATCAACCATCATGCATCAACCATCATGTGTCAACTATCATGCATCAACCATTATGTATCAACCATTATGTGTCAACCATCATGCATCAACCATCATGCATCAACCATCATGCATCAACCATCATGCATCAACCATCATACGTCAACCATCATGCGTCAACCATCATGCATCAACCATCATGCGTCAACCATCATGCGTCAACCATCATGCATCAACCATCATGCATCAACCATCATGTGTCAACTATCATGCATCAACCATCATGTATCAACCATCATGCGTCAACCATCATGCATCAACCATCATGCGTCAACCATCATGCATCAACCATCATGCGTCAACCATCATGCATCAACCATCATGCATCAACCATCATGCATCAACCATCATGTGTCAACTATCATGCATCAACCATCATGCGTCAACCATCATGCATCAACCATCATGCGTCAACCACCGTGCATCAACCATCATGCGTCAAGCACCGTGCATCAACCATCATGCGTCAAGCACCGTGCATCAACCATCATGCGTCAAGCACCGTGCATCAACCATCATGCATCAACCATCATGCATCAACCATCATGCGTCAACCATCATGCGTCAACCATCATGCATCAACCATCATGCATCAACCATCATGTGTCAACTATCATGCATCAACCATCATGCGTCAACCATCATGCATCAACCATCATGCGTCAACCACCGTGCATCAACCATCATGCGTCAACCATCATGCATCAACCATCATGCGTCAACCATCATGCATCAACCATCATGCGTCAACCATCATGCATCAACCATCATGCATCAACCATCATGCGTCAACTATTGTGGGGAATTGACCTGTGAGATTTATATTTAATTAATAATAATTTATATAGGAATTTATATTTTACATTAAGGGGGCATCAGTGAGTTTTTTAAATGTTGTTCAATCTCAAGAAATCTGTTTTGACTAGTTGCATATGAAAAGGACTTCAATTGTTCCAAGTTTCAGTATTTCATCCTAAATAGAAAGGGATATTTTTTGTTTTTGTTTTTTTTAGCGAATTTCACACATTTTCAAATCGAAATTACAACCACAAGTTTCAAATGAAATAATTTCTATGACACGTTTCTTTTACATTAGCATATAATAAAATGATCTGTTTTAACGGATTTTTCAAAATATGCTTAGTTTTACTAATTCAAATAGTTAAATTTAGATTAAAATTGATGCAATATATCAAGTTTATTACTATTATAAAATAAATAAATGAATTTAGGAAAAAAGCTCAAAATAGATTTGTAGAAGCATAAACTCTACATATAAAGTATAAGTTTCATGTAAATTGAATAAAAAAATGAAAGAGTTATAGGAACGTTTATGTTACTTGAAAATAAATATGTAAAAAGTAAAATCTAAGGTTCTGCCACCTGTTACTGAGGTTGACATCAACCAATTTCCTCCAAAATTGGCACCCTTACAGATAGGCTTACGTGCAGTCAGGTGTATAAGTTTCATGCAAATCGTCCGATAAACAAATAAAAAAAATAAGAAAAAATAAGCTTAATTAATTTTTTTTAAATATTTTTATTATACGCTTTTATGATAGCCGAGACTCATTGACAAGATTTCAGTTGAAACACTTGTTTGATGTTAATTTTTGACCATTTTGGAAATTTTTTGACACAATTCAATATTTTTTTCTCGCTTCCTATTTATGCTACGATGCTGAGATTTGGACCAGATGAAACCCTTTCCATATACAACTCGTCAAAAAATGTTAATTGAAATCGAACGAGTTTATTTATTGTATTTTTTTGGCATATTTGAGACTGAGGCCCCCTGAATTATATTTTTCGATACCATATTGTATGTTTAAAGTGCATNCACTACACCTCAGGGACTGTGAGAGTCCTCGCCTCACTACACCTCAAGGACTGTGAGAGTCCTCGCCTCACTACTCAGGGACTGTGAGAGTCCTCGCCTCACTACACCTCAGGACTGTGAGAGTCCTCGCCTCACTACACCTCAGGACTGTGGGTCCTCGCCTCACTACACCTCATGGACTGTGAGAGTCCTCGCCTCACTACACCTCAGGACTGTGAGAGTCCTCGCCTCACTACAACTCAGGGACTGTGGGAGTCCTCGCCTCACTACACCTCAGGGACTGTGAGAGTCCTCGCCTCACTACACCTCAGGGACTGTGAGAGTCCTCCCTCACTACACCTCAGGGACTGTGAGAGTCCTCGCCTCACTACACCTCAGGGACTGTGAGAGTCCTCGCCTCACTACACCTCAGGACTGTGAGAGTCCTCGCCTCACTACACTCAGGGACTGTGAGAGTCCTCGCCTCACTACACCTCATGGACTGTGGAAGTCCTCGCCTCACTACACCTCAGGGACTGTGAGAGTCCTCGCCTCACTACACCTCAGGGACTGTGGAGTCCTCGCCTCACTACACCTCAGGGACTGTGAGAGTCCTCGCCTCACTACACCTCATGGACTGTGAGAGTCCTCGCCTCACTACACCTCAGGGACTGTGAGAGTCCTCGCCTCACTACTCAGGGACTGTGAGAGTCCTCGCCTCACTACACCTCATGGACTGTGAGAGTCCTCGCCTCACTACACCTCATGGACTGTGAGAGTCCTCGCCTCACTACACCTCATGGACTGTGAGAGTCCTCGCCTCACTACTCAGGGACTGTGAGAGTCCTCGCCTCACTACACCTCATGGACTGTGAGAGTCCTCGCCTCACTACATCTCAGGGACTGTGAGAGTCCTCGCCTAACTACTCAGGGACTGTGAAGTCCTCGCCTCACTACTCATGGACTGTGGAAGTCCTCGCCTCTACACTCATGGACTGTGGGAGTCCTCGCCTCACTACATCTCAGGGACTGTGAGAGTCCTCGCCTCACTACACCTCAGGGACTGTGAGAGTCCTCGCCTCACTACACCTCATGGACTGTGAGAGTCCTCGCCTCACTACACCTCAGGACTGTGAGAGTCCTCGCCTCACTACACCTCAGGGACTGTGAGAGTCCTCGCCTCACTACACCTCATGGACTGTGAGAGTCCTCGCCTCACTACTCAGGGACTGTGAGAGTCCTCGCCTCACTACACCTCATGGACTGTGAGAGTCCTCGCCTCACTACACCTCAGGACTGTGAGAGTCCTCGCCTCACTACACCTCATGGACTGTGGGAGTCCTCGCCTCACTACACCTCAGGGACTGTGGAGTCCTCGCCTCACTACACCTCAGGACTGTGAGAGTCCTCGCCTCACTACACCTCAGGGACTGTGAGAGTCCTCGCCTCACACACCTCAGGGACTGTGAGAGTCCTCGCCTCACTACACCTCAGGGACTGTGAGAGCCCTCGCCTCACTACACCTCAGGGACTGTGGAGCCCTCGCCTCACTACACCTCAGGGACTGTGAGAGTCCTCGCCTCACTACACCTCAGGGACTGTGGGAGTCCTCGCCTCACTACACCTCATGGACTGTGAGAGTCCTCGCCTCACTACACCTCAGGGACTGTGAGAGTCCTCGCCTCACTACACCTCATGGACTGTGAGAGTCCTCGCCTCACTACTCAGGGACTGTGAGAGTCCTCGCCTCACTACACCTCACGGACTGTGAGAGTCCTCGCCTCACTACACCTCATGGACTGTGGGAGTCCTCGCCTCACTACACCTCAGGACTGTGAGAGTCCTCGCCTCACTACACCTCATGGACTGTGAGAGTCCTCGCCTCACTACACCTCAGGGACTGTGGGAGTCCTCGCCTCACTACACCTCAGGGACTGTGAGAGTCCTCGCCTCACTACACCTCAGGGACTGTGAGAGTCCTCGCCTCACTACACCTCAGGGACTGTGAGAGTCCTCGCCTCACTACACCTCAGGGACTGTGAGAGTCCTCGCCTCACTACACCTCAGGGACTGTGAGAGTCCTCGCCTCACTACACCTCAGGGACTGTGAGAGTCCTCGCCTCACTACACCTCATGGACTGTGGAAGTCCTCGCCTCACTACACCTCAGGGACTGTGAGAGTCCTCGCCTCACTACACCTCAGGGACTGTGAGAGTCCTCGCCTCACTACACCTCAGGGACTGTGAGAGTCCTCGCCTCACTATCCTCAGGGCTGTGAGAGTCCTCGCCTCACTACACCTCAGGGACTGTGAGAGTCCTCGCCTCACTACTCAGGGACTGTGAGAGTCCTCGCCTCACACTCCTCAGGGACTGTGAGAGTCCTCGCCTCACTACACCTCATGGACTGTGAGAGTCCTCGCCTCACTACACCTCATGGACTGTGAGAGTCCTCGCCTCACTACTCAGGGACTGTGAGAGTCCTCGCCTCACTACACCTCATGGACTGTGAGAGTCCTCGCCTCATTACATTTCTGGGACTGTGAGAGTCCTCGCCTAACTACTCAGGGACTGTGGAAGTCCTCGCCTCACTACTCATGGACTGTGGAAGTTATCGCCTCTCTACTCATGGACTGTGGGAGTCCTCGCCTAACTAAATCTCAGGGACTGTGAGAGTCCTCGCCTCACTACACCTCAGGGACTGTGAGAGTCCTCACCTCACAACACCTCATCGACTGTGAGAGCCCTCGCCTCACTACACCTCAGGGACTGTGAGAGTCCTCGCCTCATTACATTTCTGGGACTGTGAGAGTCCTCGCTTCAGTACTCAGGGACTGTGGAAATCCTCGCCTCACTACTCATGGACTGTGGGAGTCCTCGCCTCACTACACCTCATGGACTGTGGGAGTCCTCACCTCACTACTCAAGGACTGTGAGAATCTTCGCCTCACAAACCCTCATGGACTGTGATAGTCCTCGCCTCACTACACTGGACTGTGAGAGTCCTCGCCTCACTACTCAGGGACTGTGAGAGTCATCGCCTCACTACACTCATGTACTGTGAGAGTCCTCGCCTCACTACTCAGGGACTGTGAGAGTCCTCGCCTCAGTACACCTCATGGTCTGTGAGAGTCCTCGCCTCACTACTCAGGGACTTTGAAAGTCCTCGCCTCACTACACCTCATGGACTGTGAGAGTTCTCGCCTAACTACTCAGGGACTGTGAGAGTCCTTTGCCTCACTACACCTCATGGACTGTGAGAGTCCTCGCCTCACTACACCTCATGGACTGTGAGAGTCCTCGCCTCACTACACCTCGTGGACTGTGAGAGTCCTCGCCTCACTACTCAGGGACTGTGAGAGTCCTCGCCTCACTACACCTCATGGACTGTGAGAGTCCTCGCCTCACTTCTCAGGGACTGTGAGAGTCCTCGCCTCACTACTCAGGGACTGTGAGAGTCCTCGCCTCACAATACCTCAGGGGGGGACTGTGAGAGTCCTCGCTTCACAACACCTCATGGACTGTGAGAGTCCTCGCCTCACTACTTAAGGACTGTGAGTATCCTCGCCTCAATACACCTTATGGACTGTGGGAGTCCTCGCCTCACTACACCTCATGAACTGTGGGAGTCCTCACCTCACTACTCAGTGACTGTTAGAGTCCTCGTCTCACTACACCTCATGGACTGTGAGAGCCCACGCCTCACTACACTTCACGGACTGTGGAAGTCCTCGCCCCACTACTCATGGACTGTGGGAGTCCTTGCCTCACTTCACCTCATGGACTGTGGGAGTCCTCACCTCACTACTCAGGGACTGTGAGAATCTTCGCCTCACAAACCCTCATGGACTGTGATAGTCCTCGCCTCACTACACTGGGACTGTGAGAGTCCTCGCCTCACTACACCTCATAGACTGTGAGAGTCCTCGCCTCACTTCTCAGGGACTGTGAGAGTCCTCGCCTCACTACACCTCATGGACTGTGAGAGTTCTCGCCTCACTGCTCAGGGACTTTGAAAGTCCTCGCCTCACTACACCTCATGGACTGTGAGAGTCCTCGCCTCACTACTCAGGGACTGTGAGAGTCCTCGCCTCACTACACCTCATGGACTGTGAGAGTCCTCGCCTCACTACACCTCAGGGACTGTGAGAGTCCTCTCCTCACTACACCTCAGGGACTGTGAGAGTCCTCACCTCACTACACCTCAGGGACTGTGAGAGTCCTCGCCTCACA
>WNGS01001972.1:0-12217 GCA_020271785.1 Procambarus virginalis
AAGATGTGGACAAGTTACTGGAGGCGTGAGGCTCGCTTGTGGAGGGCGATGACCTCACTTGAGGCCAGACATCGCAGGGAGAGGCCGCGCTTCGTCGAGCTCCCGCCAGGAGGGAACCCCTAGTGATATTATCTCCAAGAGAAGAGAAGGTGCAGACGTTCAGCTGTTGAATCGAGCTGAAGACGTTGCGGTCTCAAGTCCTGGACGGCGAGGAGAGAGTATTAAGCCGCCCAGTGACAGTTTTGTGGGCTGTGACAAGCGCCCTGGTCAGACGTTGTCAGAGGGAGAAGCGCCCTCGACGAGATAATCTGTGGTAAGCCCGATTTAAGCCAGTTCATAGTGTTTGCTTGTAGTTGGTCGTGTGCCCAGCGACAGTAGCAATGTTTATTTTCAAGTTAGAAATGTTTTGGTATGGCAGAAAGCCTAAAATAAGAGAGTGAAGTGGGAGGAGCGCGGAGCGACGTCAGTCTTCTCTGAGCGCTGGCGGGCAACTGAAGGAGCCCGGCTCCTGAGGGAGGAGGCCCCTCCCAGCGTGAGTGAGGCTCGCCCAGCGAGGTGGCGCATGGACTCGCCCACGGGGGAGTCCACTCTTATTAAATGTAGAAGACAGATAGAGATTGGAGACAAAGATGTTTGTGATTAATTTTGTTTATGTGTTAAAAAGGGAAACAATTTATTGGAGTGCAAATGGGTTGCAGGTTTGTCCTTTGGGGAAGAAGTTGCTGAGGACTTCGAAGCCAGCACAGAAGGAGTAGTTGGTGAGACTCCAAGGCAGTAGAGGAGAGGACCCCGAGCTGTGAGGAGAAGCAGTGAGGAGGAGTGTCACGTGCTTCTGCAGAGGTGGTGAAGTGCCACAGTTATTCGAGGAAACTTTATGGTGCAGCAGCCAGGAGAGCTGTGGGTGATCCTAATAGGAGTAGGGAAGCACCATAGTTGTTCAAGGAATCTTCAGGGTAGCAGCCTGGAGGAGCTGCAGAGGATCCTGGTGTTTAAGCCCTGAGGAACCTGAAGTTGTCAGGGTAGTGAAGTAGTTCTAAATGATCACTTGTATGGAGGTGAGAGTATTTGTCATTAGCGTGAACGACGCAGTGAGAGGTGAGTGATCGTTTGCCACTTATGTGCCAAGAAGTGTATATTGAAGTTTAGAGCTACAGACGTAGGCAGGAGTACCTACATATATATATGTGTTCTAAGACTGATAGAATGGTCGATTGATTCGTTGTGTGGCACGGATCATTTATACTGATATATATATATGTATGTTATTGCATTCAAATGCTGATTTGCCTTATATGTGTTTATAGGTATATATATATGTATACATTCTCTTGATGCTAGTGTAACATTATATTGTAAGACTTAATCTACTTGAGGAGGTTGATAACATTAGGTAATACCAAGAGATAGGATACCACTTAGCAAGCTGAGGATAGAGTTCTGATGGTGTTGGAGTGCAACCTGATTATAATAGTACAGAGTATAGGATTCCTCATTATTATTATATGTATGCGTGTATTGTATATGTACTTCGTCCAGTAAATGTATCCAAATTTGCTGGTGTTTGCACTTGTCCCAGTGAGGCTTCCCAGGAAATAGTAAAGAAGGAGAGAGAGAGCAAGAAACAGGAACCACTGCTGTGGACAGGGTAAGACAGAAGTCTAGTAAGACAAAGGGGATTGAGGAGGTCATATTCCATAAGGAGAGAGTGGGGAGTCACAGCGGCTCGAGTGGGTGTGTGCACGTGACAACAAGGCTGCGTGTTGGAGCCGCATCCCCTAAACGTGTGACGTTGAGCCCCTCTCCAAGAGCCAGAAGTGCCTAGCGTGATCTCCTAGTGAAATATGAGCATTTGTCGAGTGTGGGTTGGGTGGTCCATCAGCGGTAACACCACCAATCCAAACCACCACCGCAACACCATATATAAATCCAGAACTACCCCCGCATCTAGAGGGCTATGACTGGAGAGAGAAAACAGGCAAGAAGCCGTAGAAAACCGCGATGAACGATGCGGAACACACGAGTACACTGCCCAGAAAACAAAACTAACACCCTGGCCCCAGTGCTCAAGGTACGAACCGCAACACCCGTCCACCGGGTGGCGTGGCTCGTACACCATGTATCATACATACACAAAGTACAGACACATCGTATACACATCGTACAAACACCTGGAAGGCATACGTAACGAAGAACGTTCCAAGAATATTGGAAGGTACGAAGAGGTTTACGAACCAACGAGAACCATGACAAGCAAGCACAAATGCATGGAGGTACATATGGATAAAAAGACACCCCTGATCAAGGGACACACAGGGACCCCGATACGAAGGGAACGGTATCTCGACATAAGCGCGAAAAGGGTGAGGAAAAAGGTGGGGCGGAACACCCCCAGGAATGATGGGACCGAAGTACCCGAAGGGACACTGAACCAAACCCAGTGAGAGGTAGACCCAAACCAACACGAACGCATAGGGGGAAGGAACAATCCCACTCTGAGGAACTGCCAGCCCCCACACGAGGGTACAAAGATCCAAGCGGGGCAAAACAGGGCTGAGGCCCCCCCCCCCAGGCAATCCCTCCCAAACCCTGGCAACCTCTACGGCAAGACCCGGGGTCGAGTTGCACCCCCAAAGCCCCAGCTTCACAAGGAAAAGCCTGGGCAGCCACCCAAACACTAAGGAAGAGTCAGACCCTTACGGCACGGCTGGAGGAACAAACTCGAATGCCCCCGACGCCACCCCGGAAGAATAAAACCCCCGTGACTGCCCGAGTCTCAACCCAACCAGACCCTGCCCCAACCCCGAAACCCGCCCACGGTCCGGAGCTGGAAGCAAGGGAGGAAGCGTGCACAACAGAAGGGGAAGGACGAGGAGTGGAAGGAGCCAGAGCCGAAGCGACCTCCACCCTTAAGTCCGGACCCCAACAACCAAATCGGGCAGTCTTGGGGTATCCGGGGCCGCAAGAAACCAAAACCGTTGCAGCAACCTAAACCCGGTATGCAAAGCAGCAGCCTACTGCACCCACGTAACATGACCAGTGGCCTCGGTGAACGAGAGCACGTACAGACAACACCCATCGCACGATTCCGGGTCATAAGAATAACAACCCAACAGGCAGCATAGCGGAGGCACAACCAGCGAGTGTGACCCGAGACAAGGGGACAGATCAACCAACAAACTCGCAAGACGCGAGGGGGGTTACTCGGGAGTCACATCCGTAGGACCACGGACCCCCCGTGGGGGGCCCTCTTAGCCTTGGTTACACGCTAAGGAAAGCCCAGGTAGGGTACTGTGAACTGGCGCCCAAGTCTACCAAACAAACTTCTAAAAGCTGAATTCCTGGGACGTGTCCACTCACGGGGGCCAAGCAGAGAGGACCACCAACAGAAAATATCTAAATAAAAACACCTAGAACAGTAAAGGGGGACCATAAAGGCAGACCCCCCACCAGGCAAAAACAAAAGAAAAACCCTGCAAGAGGACAACGTACCCAGGCGGAACAGAGCCAGCCGTTGTTATTGGTGAAAACTAGCTGTGCAGTACCCTGCGCCCCTACCAGTGACGAAAACTACCACCTACCCAGAGACAAACAAGGGCAACAAAACCCCAGCCGACTCCAAGAGCGTTCCAGTACCGAGCAGTAAAGGACACAGCGGAGGTAGAACCCAAGGTGACTTGTAGAAGGTGGCCCCAAGCCCCAAGGGCAGTACTTACAGGGCACCTAGGGAAGAGAGTCCTAGGAATACCGTGGAATCTCACTCATGGCTCCCACCCCACTGGTAGACAGTCCACACCACAAGGCACAGAACTGAAACAAAAACCGGAGCCAGAGGCACTCGACTGGCCAGTAATTCCATCAGCCCAGAACTGCCAGTTGGATCGCCGGTGCGGATGGTCTGGGGCTCCCCTTCCCCCTCCCGGGAGGAGGGGTTGGCATACGGCGGCGCGGCAACGTCATGACGTCATGCTAGTTTGATAATTTTGTTTGGGGAGTTCTGTCCACTCGTTGGTTTTTGGTAGCAATATTTTCACCAGAATAGGGTTTGTTTTGGGGCGCCTACCCTTCTGGGTGCCTATCCCGGTCGATGGCAGACATAGAATGCTCCCAACCACAGGGGGGGGGGGTTCTATAGGCCATTGCTCCTGGTGCCTCTCTGAGGGGGCCAGGTTCTGGCTCGTGGTCCCTGGTAGGCAAGTACTCCAAGCACTTTGACTAATGCCAGAAAGTCATACATATCCATTCAGCTCCGGGGAGCCGACGGGGCTTCCCCCAGAATACTCAGGGTTCAGACGGACAAGTCCAGAATGAACTGCAGGTCTGCACAGTCCCGTTTCGGAACTGGAAACAGGCGGGAACCCACCTGAGGGATGTCGTCGGTTTGACCACGCCCAAGCGCATCCACTCCAAGACAACTTGACAGAGCACAGGAGAAGAGGCCTGCCCAGCCAGCCCGAAGGAGGAGCCACCCAACGCCACCCAAGGCCTCAAGAAACGACCTGAAAGCCTACAAATCGTGGGACCAGGTGTGAGCGAACAGAGCAAGCCTCTCCCTCATCGCCCCGTCAATGGGGCAACCGCGAAAGGGCCGACGCCCTACACGAGAACCTGACCTTCACACAGAGCGAACACTGCACTGACCAGGCACAGCCAGGACGCAGGTGGCACAAGGTCTGAAACTGACACCTGTGGCCCACTTTGACAAGCAGAACTGCAGGCCCTGGCATGGCCCCTCGGGAGGAACCCACTCAGGATCCCCAGAGAACCAACAAGTCAGACATAGGGCAGCAGCTGGAGGAAGCTGCTTGCATTTATTGTTCACAGCAGAAGCCGCAACAACATTGCTGTGTATACTTAAGCTTGTTAATAATAACAAAAAAAGTTAGTTCCTATCGATAGGGAGAGCGACGGTTCAATAACCTTCTTTAAAATATGAATATCTTTCCTATCTCAATAAGATCTAATCTCGGTGATTAAAACGCAAAAATGACTTTGTCACTGCCTTTTGATAACGTATACAATCATAAGCTTTATTTGTGAATCTCTATTAAACAGTAAATCAGAGAGCGTGTAAGGTTCCATGTGCGAAGAAACGGAGATTTTACATAAATACAGTACATGATAGTTTAAGTAGCGAACGCAATTTAACTTTTTTTTTTTTTTTTTTTTTTTTTTTTTTGAGATATATACAAGAGTTGTTACATTCTTGTACAGCCACTAGTACGCGTAGCGTTTCGGGCAGGTCCCTGGAATACGATCCCCGCCGCGAAGAATCGTTTTTTCATCCAAGTACACATTTTACTGTTGCGTTAAACAGAGGCTACAGTTAAGGATTTGCGCCCAGTAAATCCTCCCCGGCCAGGATACGAACCCATGACATAGCGCTCGCGGAACGCCAGGCGAGTGTCTTACCACTACACCACGGAGACTGTTGAACAGCCATGTATTTTTAAGTAATCTTTAACGTTTTCTGGCTAGTTATGTTTGATTTGGTTAAAAATACGCATTCTCCTTGTTAACATCATAAATTAAATTTGCGATAATTTGAGCAGAGAAGTTCGACGACTGGATCACTGTGCACAGAAGGCTGGTATGCCAGCAAACACTTTCCAGAGAGCAATATATCTTGGATAAGTCGCTCCACGACAGTGTTACTTGGACCATCGACTTCCTTTGATATTACATATTTACATCTTATTTTGTTATGAAATTATATTTTTTCAGAGTAAAATTATGTTTTCTCATGTTCTGCATCCAGCATCCACATTATAGTGAGTAAATATACCATATTACTTCATTACTTACGTAATGCTAGGAGGGTTTGAGTAGCTTTGGGTCTTTAGGTAAACAGAATCTCCAATAGATGGGGCGAGAGTCGCCCCATCTCTCTCGCCCGGGCGGAGTCGAAACTTAAATTAAAATTGCTATATCATTGGTCTCCAACATGATATATTTCCTTTGGTGCACTCACAATAACGATTATAGCTCAGTCTTTCTGAAGGCATGTAATATTTTAGGCTTTATTAGCGTATCTTTGTTAATTACACAATATATTTGCAAGTGCGTAGGCGTCTGCACTCCATGACCGAAAAGCTACTGAACGCCACTATAAAAACATATATATCTTCACTTGAGCTTTAAATATGTCTAATGTAATGTATTTAAAATAATGCTTATATTTCTATCTTTCTTAAGACATATAAAACATTTGTGTTTATTAACGAATTTACGTAAAATAAACATTGTTCTGAGAGAGAGTTGCTCTGTCGTTCAGTCTGTACGGGGGTCGGAGCTCGGCGACTATTAAAACACATGAATCTTAATTAGAACTTTAATTATGTCTATAATAAAGTGTTTAAAATGAGCCTTATATTCCTATCTTTCTTGAGGCATATAAAAAATTTACGATTATTTACAAATTTACGTGAAATAAGCATTGTTCTGAGAGAGAGTTGCTCCGTCGATCGATCTGTCCGGGATCGGAGCTCGGCTATTATAAAAGTACACGTATCTTCGCTTTAAATTTAAATATGACAATAGTAAGGTATTTAGAATGAAGCTTATATATCTGTCTTTCTTGTGACATATAAAAATCTTATGTTTATTAAGGAATCAGCGTGAAATAGGCATGGTTCTGAGATGAATGCTGCGGTTTTCGAGCTCGACGAGCGATGAAAACTGCCCCTTTTTACAACTACAAATATCTTCGGTTTTACTTAAAATATTTGTCTGATAGAGGTTTTACATATAGATCGCGTTTCTGTCTTTCTTCTGACTAATAAATAATTTTGGTTTATTAAGTTATCAAGATGTTTTCAACAATATTCTTTCAGCGTTCGTCTTTTCCAACATGGGCGACCCTTTTAGAAGCGCGATACTTGGGTTAACCCATCCTATAGTTGGGTCTGTTTCCAACTGGGGTTCGAATAGGTACATGGGAAGGGACACGTCACGGAGCCTGTGTTTACCTCACAGGACCGAGGTCGACCCTTAGTGTCGACTCAAGTAATCCACATCATTCTTTCTTGTTTTCAGTTAATCTAGAGTTAATATTCGATTTTTTTTACATTAAGAGTCACAAATAAATACCAACAGCTTGTTGTATGATGCAGCATAAACTGTGTTTTAGTATAGAGTCTTATTTATTAGGGGGGGATAAGTTGGTTATGTGAGCCGGGGATATGAGAGGTAGAGTTTTCATAGTTGTGTGTGGAGGTCTTGGAGGTATACTGCTCTTGTACTCTCCCCCTGGTATACTCACACGCCGTGTAAACCGCTCAGGGGGGAGGAGAGGGAGATAGAGACTCGCGAAAGGCTGGAGATAGGAGGAGAGAGTGTGTGTGGGTCAGTATAGCGGTGTAGTGACATGTGATGGTGAGTGGTGGGCAGACCGCAGGACAGCCATTACCAACACTGAACAACAGTCTACAGGACGTGTCTATAGGACGTCTCCCGGGGACACTACTACCGGTAAACTTCTTGCTTCTCTCACTGTTTTCAAGTATGTTGTGGGGGGGGGTAGAGGAGGGAGATATAACAATAGGGGTTTAACTGTCAGAACAGGTCACAACCCCAACAATATTGGGGGGGGGGGGACGTTTGACAAGCCGCGGGCTTCCTGTCCTCATCACGGCTATTAGTGTTGGTGGTCCTCAGGTAACATAATAAATTCTCACATTTTCAGACTGGAGAAATTTTATTGTACAAGATACACAAAAGTGGATGTTTGACAATATGGGTTGTGGATGAGTGGAATTGGCTTCCAACTAGCATTAGTAAGACTAACATGCCTCAAGAATACATTGGAGAAGTATATGGGAAAAAGGTGGATTTAAATAGGACCTGTTTAATATGGGCCAATAAGGCCAGCTGTGGTGTTCCCTAATCATGTTCTTTTGTTCACATGTTCCTCTGGGTGTTTTAAATGCATGTGTGTTAATGGTGGACTAATTATTTTGTAGCAATGTCAAGCACCTTGCACAGTGTGTGTGTATACACTGCACTGTATACATATCCATCCATCCAGTCATCCATTCATTCATTCATTCATCTTTCCTGCATGCATCATCAGGGCAAATGGGGATCTTTGATAAGCTGCGGGCTTCCTGTCATTGTTGAGAACAGTAGTGTGTTAGTGGCCCTCAGGTAAATTCAGGTAAAGATACCTGGAGCATACCTGGAGAGGGTTTTGGGAGCTCTTCCACTCTTCTAGCCCAGATAAAATCGAGTCCAAGCGATGTTAAAAGCTCTGTACCTCAAGGTACAGTCCTTGCACCGCTACTGTTCCTCATTCTCATATCTGATATAGACAAAAATACACGTCACAGCTTCGTGTCGTCCTTTGCAGATGACACAAAAATCAGCATGAAAATTACCTCTGCTGAAGACATTGAAAAACTACAAGCAGATGTCAACAAAGTTTTCGATTGGGCAGCAGAAAATACATGATGTTTAACCGTGATAAATTTCAGGTACTCAGGTACGGCAAAAATGAGGATCTTAAACATAATACAGGGTACAAAACACAATCGAATCTTCCCATAGTGGAAAAACAGCATGTCAAGGATTTGGGAATAATGATGTCAGACGATCTAACGTTTAGGGAGCATAACCAAGCAAATATTACGTCAGCCAGAAAAATGATCGGATGGATTACGAGAACTTTCAAATCCAGGGATCCCATCACAATGGTTGTACTCTTCAAGTCACTTGTGTTGTCCCGTCTCGAGTACTGCTCAGTACTCACTTCCCCTTCAGAGCAGGAGAGATTGCTGAAATAGAGGGAATACAGAGAACATACACGGCACGCATAGACGAGATAAAGCACCTAAATTATTGGGATCGTCTCAAAGCTCTCCAAATGTACTCTCTAGAAAGGAGACGAGAGAGATACCAAATAATATACACATGGAAAATACTGGAGGGCCAGGTCCCAAATCTGCACAGTAAAATAACAACGTACTGGAGTGAACGATATGGAAGAAAATGCAAGATTGATCCAGTGAAGGGCAGAGGTGCCGTAGGCACAATCAGAGAGCACTGTGTAAACATCAGAGGTCCGCGGTTGTTCAACGTCCTCCCAGTGACTATAAGAAATATTGCCGGAACAACCGTGGACATCTTCAAGAGAAAACTGGACTGTTTTCTAAGAGAAGTTCTGGACCAGCCTGGCTGTGGTGGGTATGTGGGCCTGCGGGCCGCTCCAAGCAACAGCCTGGTGGACCAAGCTCTCACAAGTCGAGCCTGGCCTCGGGCCGGGCTTGGGGAGTAGAAGAACTCCCAGAACCCCATCAACCAGGTAACCAGGTATCAACCAGGTAACCAGCCTGGGGCCAGGCTTTACTTGTGATAATTTGGTCCAACAAGCTGTTGCTTGAAATGGACCACATATCCACTACAGCCTGGTTGGTCTGGCTGGTCTGGCACTACCTGCAAGAACTTCTCTAAATGCTTCTTGAAGACTTCCACTTTTATTCCGGCAATATTTCTAATGCTTACTGGGAAGGTGTTGAACAGCTGTGGACCTCTGACATAAAGACAGGGCTTTCTGATTGTGCCTATGGCACCTCTACTCCTTACTGGTTCTTTTCTGCATTTCCCTCCATATCTTTCGCTCCAGTATGTAGTTATTCTACTGCGCAAATTTGGAACCTCACCTTCCAATATCTTCCATTATATGTTATTTGATACCTCTCTTGTCTCCTTTCCAGAGAGTACATCTTGAGGGCTTTCAGACAGCCCCAATAATTTAGGTGTTTTATCATGTCTTTGCCTGCCATATATCTTCTCTGTATTCCCTCAGTTTCAGAAAACTCTCCTGCTCTGAAAGATAAAGGAGTACTGAGCAGTACTGAAGATGGGACAGCACTAGTGATTTAAATAGTATTAGTATTGCTATGGAATCCCTGGATTTGAAGGTTCTCGTAGAATCCATTCTATCATTTTCCTGGCTGCCACTATATTTGCTTGGTTATGTTCACTATTTTTTTTTTATGTATATACACTGTATATACAAGAGTTCTTACATTCTTGCCATATATCTTCATATAAATGTGAAGTACCTGGTGCTGTGCGCTCGTGCGCTCGTGCTGCGAGCGCCAGCCTTGGTTGCGCACTCACTACTGAGGCTCTGACACGGCAATGTGGACAATTATTTTTTTTAAAGATTGCGTCTGTTTACAAGAGCCCTGAGGAAGCTGATGTGAACCCCATGTAGCCGCGGGAGTTTTGAATGGAACGTGAAAAATAGAAACACCCGGAGGCACGTTGCGCACCTGAAGCTTGGGCCTGCAGGCGCGTTGCGCAGTTAAAGGGTTAAAGACTATTAACCCTTAGTCAGTAGTTATCATCATCATGTGGGAAAGTTACTTGAATCAATAATTGCAAATACCACTCATCTTCATCTTGAAAAACATAAATTAATAAATGATTCACAACATGGTTTTACAAATGGCCATTCATGTTTAACAAATTTGCTCACATTTATATGGCAAGTATAAATGTGAAGTAAACTTTAAGTACCTGGACCTTAAGACTGTCTAACATCATGTTATTTTCCATTGCCCAATTAACCCTTTAACTGTGCCACCTCTAAATATGACACCCCCCCTCCCCAGTGCGCAGGAAATAAATTCTCTTGAAAAAATTCTTTTGTTTTTTAAAGTGTCAAAAACCCTTCCCTCAGTATGGGTGTGTCAAAAAAAAATCGAACTTGTCCTCCAAGGAGTTCCGGACCAGCCGGGCTGTGGTGGGTATGTGGGCCTGCGGGCCGCTCCAAGCAACAGCCTGGTGGACCAAACTCTCACAAGTCAAGCCTGGCCTCGGGCCGGGCTTGGGGAGTAGAAGAACTCCCAGAACCCCATCAACCAGGTATCAACCATGTGCGTACTTTGGCTGCTATGGGGTCCGTAAGTTGGCGTGTGACGTCATCATTCCCCGTTCGCCCATGACGTACGCTCCCAGGGCCAGTAGGGCACCCGGGGCGGGGCGCGCGAGTTGCCGCTAATATATTTTTGTTCATTTTTTTTGCACAGTTCCAAATACATTTTATTTGTTTTTACGTGCTAATCCTATATATAATGAACACGTACACTATATTATGGCAGTAAAACATCCGTACTGTCTGAGGACCCTGTGTTACGTGCATGACACTTGTGTACACATATGTTGCACATATTTACCATGTATCATGCTAATTTATGTATATATACAATCTATTTACAGACTATACACTGTCACACACTATATACATTAACCATCAACACATTCAGAACACCTCGAGTGTGAGCTGTCACACCCAGCCAGCCCTCCCTCACTCCTCCAACATTGTATTCACCAACATTGCTCCTCCCGCCGTCATACAGTTATTCACAGCAATGTTTCATGTTCATTTATGGATATTTACAACATGTGTACACACTATACACTTTCACACACTATATACATTCACCATCAACACACTCAGAACACCGCGAGTGTGAGCAGCCACACCCAGCCAGTCTCCCTCACTCCAACATCTTACTCGCCAACATTGCTCCTCCCACCATACTGTTATTGTTTTTATTACACTATTTACACATGTTATATATACCTATCTACATGTTTTATTTACCAGAACTATGCAAGCAAGCCGGTATTGTGTCCAAACAGTACAGTTGCCACCATACACTGCATGAGAAATCACACAGCAGACGACGCTATGATTACGACGTCACCTCCCTCACCAAAATAGCTCCTCTCAACATACTCCTGGTGCTGTTATTACACTATACACACACACACATATATATATAATTTGTTTTATTTAGCCATGATATTATTATAAAAGAGCCTGAGTGTGATAATGAAATATTAGGTACAATGTTCAAATATCATTGATTCAATGCTTTTCACGATACTGTATTCACAGCGCTCATCACCAGACCGCACAAAGCCTGATTTTGTCCATACCTAGGCACGCTTTCAAACCGACCTCTTGTTTAAGGTTCTCCTTTTTGCTATTTCAAAATCAACTTTGTGGTTCTCAATTATTATTTTACAGGAATTAGTGACCAAGATTATGGTTATAATTAGCATTATGAGTAGTATTGTAAGAAGGTGATGAATTTTGGTGTAGGAGGAGGGTAAGGGAAGATTGAGGGAAATTGCTTTGCCCACCCTACTAGCTTTCAGTGGGTTGTACGCTCATGGGGAAACACACATGTACTGGGTATATAGTCAA
>WNGS01001974.1:0-11382 GCA_020271785.1 Procambarus virginalis
TCCTCGGCGATCTGCTTGAAAAATTTGACAGCCCTGAGTCTTATTCCTATAGTGCCCGTAAACAAACAAGCTTATTTTCTGAGACGTCCAACACCGTCTTGGACATGCATGAATAATAAGTACATTGCTTAAATATAATCCTCAAACTAAGCTATCCATGGAGCACCATGACTAACTAGCTAAATGTCTGCGCAAACTGGAGGCAAGAGGTCCGGCTGCAGGTAGAGGTGGTAGTTGTAGAGTCAGCGGACCAGAAGTTGCTCGTAGGAATTCATGATGCTCAGCTACAGTGTTACCTGTTAAGTAGATTATAAATGGTAGACACTAATGTAGGCACAATATATTACATGGCAATATGTAGAATAAGCGACATTTCCACTAAAATATGGAGAGCATGAACGTGGCAGGAACACGAGGACCTACATAGTGTATAGAGACACGACAAGATCAATAAACTACAAACAAGATACCTGAGGTGGAAGGGTCTATATACATTGAACCGAGGGGTGCGAAACGATTGTTGTAATCACTCTTAATCTAGTCATAAAACTATGAATTCTTAGGTGCTAGTCCGTCACGAACGTAGTCTTTCCTCTGCCATGTACGAACAGGCAGGGAGAGGGGAGCAGATAGAACGCATCCATTGTCCCTTACAGACTGGAACACCACAGTCACACGAAGATGAATCATCAGACTGTTGGTGGTGTACTGTCGAAATAACAGGTCTGGACCGAAGATTGTATGTGTGAGCACGTGGTGGGGTAGTATCGCTGGCGTGTCTGAGACCGAAGTGGGTGTCACAGTGGTAGGGTCAGGCAGTACGTCGTCAGGGACAGGAGTCGGGGTGTCATCGTCGACAGTCAGACGGGCTAATTTCATGTGGTTGAGATGCTCATGTACTTGTTCTCCAGTGGCTAGGTTTTCCAGCTTGTACTTATTACCTGTGATATGCTCAAGAACTCTGTAAGGACCAAGAAACTTCTCAGTCAGTTTGTACATGGGACCATCTCGTCGCTGGTTGAGGATCATTACTAAAGATCCAGGTCCTATTCTCGTAGGTTTAGCATGAGCGTTTTGTAACCGCGTGAAATCGTCAGTAGCTTTAGAGAGATGTTCCTTGACCCTCTGGAACACCAGTTGAGTGTCTCTCCGTTTTACCTTAACATAGTCGTCATAGTTGTAGAGTGGCGCGGGCGGCGAGGAGATGATGGCATTAGGAAATCTCATGTCTGTCCCAAATAGCACAAAGTGAGGTGTGTCTCCTATGGAGGAGTTGACAGAGGAGTTTATCGAACATTGGACGATTGGCATAAGTTCATCCCATTTGTGACTGTCCGATTGACTGTCACTCTGAGTGCGTCAAGGACCTTCTTGTTAGTTCTTTCAGCAAGGCCATTGCTAGCCGGTTGATAAGGCATTATATTACACTTTTTGATGTTGTACAATGTAGCCAGTTGTTCCAGAACAGAATTGTTGAATTCCGGGCCGTTGTCAGAGAGTATAACCCTAGGTGGACCATACCTGCAAATTATATGATCATGAAAGGCACTTGCTATAGTTTCTGCAGTTTTGTTCAGAATCGGAACCAGTTCACAGTATCTAGAGAAGTTATCTACCATAACTAGGAGATGTTTATTTCCTCTGGAAGTTTCAGCAAAATTTGTTAACAAATCCATAGAAACACGATCCCAAGGTGCATTAGTCGTAGGGTAAGTCTGAATCGGGTTCGGGCCAGCAACATGGCCTCTGTGAGCTAGGCAGGTTAGACATTGATCCACGTGACGTTCAATCTGTTTGGCCATTTTGGGCCAGTAATACGTAAGACGAGCCTGCTTGATGGTGCGGTCCTTGCCAGGATGCGCACTGTGTGGGGCGTCGTGAACAAGTTTTAACACGGTAGGAACTATCGACGCAGGAATAACAAGTTGATGTACCAGTCTGGCAGGAGATCCAAGCATAACTTTGCGATGGAGCACATGATCTAAGAGTACTAGTTCCTTGAGTGGTACGGGTGGCTTGACCGTAAGAGTCGTGTGCGGGTCCATGAGAAAGCTTATGATCGGTGCCCACATTGGGTCTTGACGTTGTGCGAGTTCTACATCTCGCAAGTCTAATGAAGGGTATTCAACGTGAACGGGAGCGACGTAACGGGAGAGAGCATCGGCAACTACATTGTGTTTGCCAGGTAAGTATCCAAACGTGGGTAGGAACTCTTGTATGGTGAGCAACCAACGGGCAAACTTGCCTATGGGGTTCTTGTCTCTGAACAAGGGAATGATAGCTTGGTGGTCCGTCAGTACATGGACGGGGTAGTTATACATGATATCTCTAAAATGTTTGAGTGCCCACACGACAGCCAATGCTTCGCGCTCGGTTGTCGAATAATTCTTTTCAGCTTTGGAGAGGACTCGGCTCGCATATGCAATGGCATGTTCTTTTCTGTCGCTAGTTTGAGCGAGTACGGCACCTAACCCAATGTTACTGGCGTCGGTAACTAAAATGAACGGTTTGGTGAAGTCTGGGAACTTGAGAACGGGAGAAGATATCAGGGCTTCCTTGAGCGTTTGAAATGCTTTCTCTTGATCAGTTGTCCAAACGAATGGAACGTCTTCTTAAGGAGGTGAGTGAGAGGAGATGCAATCACTGAATAACCGGCAATAAAATTGCGGTAGAATCCAGCTAGGCCTACAAACTTTTGTACAGCTTCAGCATTATGAGGGACTGGAAAGTTCTTGACAGCTTCTATCTTTGAATCTAGAGTGGTGATGCCTTGTGAGGTGACGTTATGGCCGAGAAACTGTATTTTTTTTTCATGAAGGCGCATTTGCTAAGTTTGATTTTCAGATTGGCTTCAGCGAGTTTCTGAAGGACTCGGTCCAAACTTTGGAGATGTGACGGTACATCCTTGGACATGATAATGAGGTCATCGAGGTAGACCATGATGGTATTTCCTATCATTCGTCGGAACAGGTCTGTCATAAGCCTTGAGAAGGTAATAGGGCTGCTGCGTAAGCCAAAAGGCATGCGGGTGTACTGGTAATGACCATTAGGGACGGAAAACGCTGTCAGTTCTCGACTTTCTGGATCGAGCGGTATTTGCCAAAATCTTTGCAATAAATCAAGTGTGGAAAAAACCTTATTCTGACCTATGTTCTGCAATAAGTCAATAAGCACAGGATGTGGAAATCGATCAGGAATCATAACTTGATTAAGTTTCCTGAAATCAACGATGGGACGCCAAGAGCCATCCTTCTTGGGTACTTAGATTAATGGAGCATTCCATGGTGAAGTACTTTCTTAAATAATGCCATCGTGTAACATCTCGTCAATGAGTCGGTCTGCAACAGCTCGTTAAGAATGGGGCAATCTGTATGCAGGTACAAAAATAGGGCGAGTACCTGGTTCCAGTGGAATTTTGTGAGTAATGAGGTGTGTCAGTCCAAGTTGTTCACCTGTTAGTGCAACAACGTTGCGATGCTTGTTGAGGACGGTCAATAACTGAGATTGGGCGTCAGGGAAGTCAGTGGCACTAAGATGCACAGGTGAGATCGCGATCTGATTTCAATTTGTCATGTGAGAGAGTGCATGTACTATTTGGTCAGTAGAGACCTCATCCACTACTCTCACCGGTAACGAATAATGGGCAAAGTCAACAATGTGTGTGCCTGATGCAAGGTGAATGTTAGCATTGGTGACGTTGGCAACATAAACAGCAGTAGTGTTATTCTGCACCTGATGTAAGGACGGTTCTATGTAGGTACAATTGATTTGACATGTGTCACTATCAGCTATTACGTGTTCTAGGTCAGATACACCAGGTATTTTGACAATAACCTTTGTTAGTGCATGAGGATGTAGGACTGTGTCTTGGTGTAAGATGCCTCTGACCTGACTGATGTTAGACTCCAGGCAAGTAAGGTAATGAACAATCGCTGGGGCCCCTTGCAAAGATTCATTGACCTCACCGACCTGCGAGACTGTGGAAACGTGCGTTGGTCTGGTGTCAGTAAGTGACTGAGTGACGGGTTTGTTTGGCGAGACTGGTGGTCTGGTGTCAGTAAGTGACTGAGTATGGGTTTGTTTGGGCGTGACTGGTTAAGTGTACCCTGGTCTTCCCTGGTTTGTATGTACCTGACATAGTCCCAATGGTTGGTGAACTCATGTCCCATGGTGTACACACTGCAAAGAGGTACTACTGTATCACCAATTGTTGCTTCCCAACGGTAAGCATCGATAGTAACTCGGTAGTCTCTCATGGTGTTTAATCCTAGTAAAATATCTCCAGGGAATCGTACTGCACCGGCTATCACACAAGGCACGGTGAGTGATCTGTCATAAACTATTAACTCTATGTCTGCTTCACCTAACGTTGGAGTCATTCCTCCAGTAAGTCCACCAAGGTTAGGAACAGACGACTGTCGTATATCGAGTCGGTCGCGTAGGCCATGAAGGGCGTCTTGTTTAATGATGTTGACTCTAGCTCCTGTGTCTAGGAAAATCTTAACATGTGGACCCTTCAGAGTGGCTGAAATCAGAGGTCCTTCTGTGTCCTTGTTAGGCACCCTGTTAAACATGTTATTAGGAGACTGACATGGTCGATGTGGGGTCTGAAGTATATGTACACGAGTACCGTCAGTGTGTAGTTCGTCCATGTTATCCTCCTCTGCTAAGGTACAGTACCTGTTATGGGTAGGCACTGAGTATACAGGGAGGTCGTCTTGCTTCCCTACGTCATACAGTTTACCCAGGCTGTTATACCTTCCCCCGACTGAGAGTCATAGGGCTGATCTGTATGTTCGTAGGTCGTGTTTGCATTATCCTTGACGGCCGTGGCGCCGTTTGCCACGTGCGAGTCACGGTGTCCATCTGTGTCGCGACTGTCAGTTGTTGCATACCTAACACGGGCAGTTGGTCGGGTTGCAGGGCCACATGTAGGGCTCGGTCGGTGCTGGTTAGTTGTTGCAGCCTGCGGTTGCTTACGGGAAGGAGGAGTAGGACTAGAACGGTTAGCCTGGTTAGTACCGCGGCGGGCTCTACAGTCAGCAGTGTCATGTCCAGGTCGGCGGTGATATGTGCAATAAGAACGTGTGTGATTATGAGATTGGCCTGTGTTGTTATGTCTAGCATGCTGTTGGTAACGAGTGTTGGTTGACGTACACTCTGCCTTACGGTGGCCTGGTTTGCCACAGATAAAACATTCTGGCGTTCGAGGTCGCTGAAGATATTGAGGGGAACCTATCCTAGAGTATGACCTGGGGCCATACGAAGGCGGAGGAGACCTAGCATGAGTCTGAACATGTCTAGGGTTAGAACGTGTGACAACGTTCTCAGTGGTATGGGAACTGTTTGCACGAAAAACGGCAGAAAGCTGGGCAGAATCCCGGGACTTTAGCCTGTCTGTGGTCTCTACCATGACGTCCATTAAGTCCCAAAGTGTGTGGGTAGGATCAAAATTCCTAGCCTCGATGTCTTTCAGTATGGCCTCGGGGGCATGACTCTGCATGGCACCAAACGCCAAAAGTTTACCCACAATCTGTATAGTGAGGCTTCCACTAGCGTCCCATCTAGAACCCATCAAGGCTTTCACCAGTGAGTCCTGTAGCGTAGCTAGACGCGTGGCAAAAGCGTTGCGTGTTTCATGAGGACGCATTACTGCAGTAGCCAATTAACGAGCAATGCCAAAGGAATCACGATCAACTACCGATATATATCTCCTATGAAAGAATTTCTTAAATTCTTCCCAGTTTACAATTTTCTTTAAGTCGGGTGTTCCTGCTACGAGATACGCGTCTCCAGATTTATAGTCAAGTGTGGACGTCGCCATACTGATATAGTCCGCGTCTGTGACAGCAGTACCCTTGCTCTTCGCTCTTGCCTCTACACTAGTGAACCATATCTCCAAGAGGGTTGGATCCTTTCCACTGAACGGGCGAATGTCAACAGACTGTGTAAGAACTGTAACGGTTTTCGAGTTAGAACCCGCAGTATTCAGGGCTTGAGTCATGATTACTGAGTCGCTGCTGGTTGTAGAGGTTAATGAGGATAAGCTATCGAGAGTTGGAGGTGGGAGTTCACTGACTAAGGGTAAGTGAGCGAGCATAGGGAGCTCACTAGTTAAGAGTAAGTTACTCTCCGATAGTGAACGAGACCATAGACTGTAGGGGTAAGTGCACGAGCGAGGCCTGAGCGAGTATCAGTTATCCATAAAGTAAGTTTACATTGTGCCCACGTAAGTCCACAGTTTATTCTACTATGCAAATAACAAAGGGTACTTAACTAGAGCTGAAGGCTGCTGGGGCTGCAATCTGTTCAACGGGGCAGAGATGATCTGGTCGTCAGAGGTCCGGTGTCGTGCTGCGGTGTCGTCGCCGTCGTGCTGCGGTGTCGTGCTGCAGCGTCTTCGGCGTCGGGAAGCGGCAGGAGACGTCAGGTGTGGCAGGAGACGTCAGGCACGGCAGAAGTCGTCAGGCGGCAGGAGACGTCTGGTGCGGCAGGAGACGTCAGGCACGGCAGAAGTCGTCAGGGCAGACAGCGGGGGTGGTAAGGTGGCGTCAGGCAGGCACCAAGGCTCGTTGAGTCACGGTGAGTCACGGCGAGTCAGCTGGTGGCACGCGGTTAGTCAGGGTCATGCGCTGGGTGAGTCAGGCACGGGGGCACGCTGAACTGCTGTGATGCTGGCTGCTGTGTGCTGCTGTGCACTGCTGTGCGCTGCTGTGCACTGCTGTGCGCTGCTGTGCTGCTGTGTGCTGCTGTGAGCCGGAGTACAGCGGGTGAATCCCAGTAATCTGCCACCAGTGAAAACCCAGTTGATGTTGTTGTAAAATGATTAGGTTGTTGTTGACCAGGGATTGTTGAAGGTTACTCGGTAGTGGGCAGGAATTGGAGTACCAAACGTCCGCTGCTTTTCCTTAGTTTATTATAAAAACATATAACTTCTACACGGGCCAGGATCTAGAAAGCTAGGAGGGTGTGTAAGTGTGACGCTCCGTCGCCCAGGGCTGTCTCTCAAGGTCTGAGGGCTGCAGGGCGCAGGGCTATGTTGTGTATTCAGATCTGCTGACAACGTTGTTGATACCTGTTAAGTTGTTTAGCACCAGCCATCATCAGAAGAGGGTATTAGGTCACCCCATGTGTGTGTCCATGGCACGTCCACTGGTGCCTAACTGGCGTCCAACAGGTAGACTGCATATTTTTGGATTGTCAGAAAGCCTTTGATACAGTTCCACACAAGAGGCTAGTGAAAAAGCTGGAGATTCAGGCTGGAGTGAACGGGAAGGTACTCCGTTTGATAAGGGAGTACTTAAGTAACAGAAGACAACGAGTCACTGTGAGGGGTGAGGCCTCAGATTGGCGAGACGCCACAAGTAAAGTCCCGCAGGGTTCAGTCCTTACACCTATACTGTTTCTGATATGTAAATGATCTCCCAAAGGGTATAGAATCATTCCTTTCTTTGTTTGCTGATGATGCAAAAATTATGAAGAGGATTGAAACTGAGGATGATAGTAGGGGGCTACAGGACGACCAAGACAGACTGAATGAATGGTCCAACAAATGGCTGCTAAAGTTTAACCCGAGTAAATGCAAAGTAATGAAAGTGGGCGCTGCAAACAGAAGGCCAGACACAGGATACAGAATAGCAGATGAAGTACTTAATGAAACGGACAGAGAGAAAGATTTAGGAATTGATATCACACCAAACCTGTTTCCTAACGCCCACATAAAATGAATTACACCTGCAGCATATGCAAAGGCTGGTTAACATCAGAACAGCCTTCAGGAACCTGTGTAAGGAATCATTCAGAATCTTGTATACCACATATGTAAGACCAATCCCGGAGTATGCGGCCCAAACATGGAGCCCGTACCTTGTCAAGCACAAGACGAGGCTGGAAAAAGTTAAGAGACTAGTCTTAAGCCACTAGACTAGTCCCAGAACTAAGAGGCATGAGTTACGAGGAAAGGCTGCGGGAAATGCACCTTACGACACTGGAAGACAAAAGAGGAGACATGATCACTACCTATAAAATCCTCAGGGGAGTTGACGGGGTAGACAAGGATAAACTATTCAACACTGGTGGGACGCGAACAAGGGGACACAGGTGGAAAATGATTACCCTCATGAGCCACAGGGACGTTAGAAAGTACTTTTTCAGTGTCAGAGTAGTTAACAGGAGGAATGCATTAGGCAGTGATGTTATGGCGGCTGATTCCATACACAGTTTCAAGGGTAGATATGATAGAGCCCAGTAGGCTCAGGAATCTGTACACCAATTGATTGACAGTTTAGAGGCGGGACCAAAGAGCCAGGGGTTCAACCTCCGCAAGCACAACTAGGTGAGTACACACTCACATCAATCGATGGAAGCTTGGCTGAGGATATGATGACGTCACACAAAAGACTTATCACTGGTAGACTTACCACTGGTAGACTTACCACTGTGAGACTTACCACTGTGAGACTTACCACTGTGTGACTTACCACTGTGAGACTTACCACTGTGAGACTTACCACTGTGTGACTTACCACTGTGTGACTTACCACTGTGAGACTTACCACTGTGAGACTTACCACTGTGAGACTTACCACTGTGTGACTTACCACTGTGAGACTTACCACTGTGTGACTTACCACTGTGTGACTTACCACTGTGTGACTTACCACTGTGAGACTTACCACTGTGAGACTTACCACTGTGAGACTTACCACTGTGTGACTTACCACTGTGAGACTTACCACTGTGAGACTTACCACTGTGAGACTTACCACTGTGAGACTTACCACTGTGTGACTTACCACTGTGAGACTTACCACTGTGAGACTTACCACTGTGAGACTTACCACTGTGAGACTTACCACTGTGTGACTTACCACTGTGAGACTTACCACTGTGAGACTTACCACTGTGAGACTTACCACTGTGAGACTTACCACTGTGTGACTTACCACTGTGAGACTTACCACTGTGTGACTTACCACTGTGTGACTTACCACTGTGTGACTTACCACTGTGAGACTTACCACTGTGAGACTTACCACTGTGAGACTTACCACTGTGAGACTTACCACAGTGTGACTTACCACTGTGTGACTTACCACTGTGTGACTTACCATTGTGAGACTTACCACTGTGTGACTTACCACTGTGTGACTTACCACTGTGTGACTTACCACTGTGTGACTTACCACTGTGTGACTTACCACTGTGTGACTTACCACTGTGAGACTTACCACTGTGAGACTTACCACTGTGAGACTTACCACTGTGAGACTTACCACAGTGTGACTTACCACTGTGTGACTTACCACTGTGTGACTTACCACTGTGTGACTTACCACTGTGAGACTTACCACTGTGTGACTTACCACTGTGTGACTTACCACTGTGTGACTTACCATTGTGTGACTTACCATTGTGAGACTTACCATTGTGAGACTTACCACTGTGTGACTTACCACTGTGTGACTTACCACTGTGAGACTTACCACTGTGAGACTTACCACTGTGAGACTTACCACTGTGTGACTTACCACTGTGAGACTTACCACTGTGTGACTTACCACTGTGAGACTTACCACTGTGTGACTTACCATTGTGTGACTTACCACTGTGAGACTTACCACTGTGTGACTTACCACTGTGAGACTTACCACTGTGTGACTTACCACTGTGAGACTTACCACTGTGAGACTTACCACTGTGAGACCACTGTGTGACTTACCACTGTAAGACTTACCACTGTGTGACTTACCACTGTGAGACCACTGTGTGACTTACCACTGTGTGACTTACCACTGTGAGACCACTGTGTGACTTACCACTGTAAGACTTACCACTGTGTGACTTACCACTGTGAGACCACTGTGTGACTTACCACTGTGTGACTTACCACTGTGAGACTTACCACTGTAAGACTTACCACTGTGTGACTTACCACTGTGTGACTTACCACTGTGTGACTTACCACTGTAAGACTTACCACTGTGAGACCACTGTAAGACTTACCATTGAGTGACTTACCACTGTGTGACTTACCACTGTGAGACTTACCACTGTAAGACTTACCACTGTGTGACTTACCACTGTGTGACTTACCACTGTGAGACTTACCACTGTGTGACTTACCACTGTGAGACTTACCACTGTGTGACTTACCATTGTGTGACTTACCACTGTGAGACTTACCACTGTGTGACTTACCACTGTGAGACTTACCACTGTGTGACTTACCACTGTGAGACTTACCACTGTAAGACTTACCACTGTGTGACTTACCACTGTGTGACTTACCACTGTGTGACTTACCACTGTAAGACTTACCACTGTGAGACCACTGTAAGACTTACCACTGTGTGACTTACCACTGTAAGACTTACCACTGTAAGACTTACCACTGTGTGACTTACCACTGTGAGACCACTGTAAGACTTACCATTGAGTGACTTACCACTGTGAGACCACTGTAAGACTTACCACTGTGTGACTTACCACTGTAAGACTTACCACTGTAAGACTTACCACTGTGTGACTTACCACTGTGAGACTTACCACTGTGAGACTTACCACTGTGAGACTTACCACTGTGAGACTTACCATTGTGTGACTTACCACTGTGTGACTTACCACTGTAAGACTTACCACTGTGTGACTTACCACTGTGAGACTTACCACTGTGAGACTTACCACTGTGAGACTTACCACTGTGAGACTTACCACTGTGTGACTTACCATTGTGTGACTTACCACTGTGAGACTTACCATTGTGTGACTTACCACTGTGAGACTTACCATTGTGTGACTTACCACTGTGAGACTTACCACTGTGAGACTTACCATTGTGTGACTTACCACTGTGAGACTTACCACTGTGAGACTTACCATGTGTGACTTACCACTGTGAGACTTACCATTGTGTGACTTACCACTGTGAGACTTACCACTGTGAGACTTACCACTGTGAGACTTACCACTGTGAGACTTACCACTGTGAGACTTACCACTGTGTGACTTACCATTGTGAGACTTACCACTGTGAGACTTACCACTGTGAGACTTACCACTGTGAGACTTACCACTGTGAGACTTACCATTGTGTGACTTACCACTGTGAGACTTACCACTGTGAGACTTACCACTTGAGATTACCACTGTGAGACTTACCACTGTGTGACTTACCACTGTGAGACTTACCACTGTGAGACACTGTAAGACTTACCACTGTGAGACTTACCACTGTGAACCACTGTAAGACTTACCACTGTGAGACTTACCACTGTGAGACTTACCATTGAGTGACTTACCACTGTGAGACTTACCATTGAGTGACTTACCACTGTAAGACTTACCACTGTGTGACTTACCACTGTGTGACTTACCACTGTG